>JAOANK020000003.1:2347542-2362384 GCA_026257165.2 Telfairia occidentalis
TCTTGGCGGTTCCCCCCCCCCCTTTTTTGTATATTTCATTTATTGATGAAATTTTATTTTTCCTTTAATTTTTTTTAACCTTTTCTCCCTTTTTTATATTTATCTTTCCTCTCTATTTCTTTGTATTTATTAGACCAATATTAACATTGTTGACATTTTTCTTCAGACACTTTTCATGAAGTGAAGAGCAAACGTGAAAGGAGAAAAGAGGTAACATCTCTTACAGCAAGTTGATGACCCCTGGTACCCACATCCTGTGTAGTGCAAATTATCTCTCATGTCTCGATCCTTGGAGTTGTTTGAAGCCCCTTGTGGCTCTTTCATTATTGTTATTATTGTTGTCTTCTTGGGGAGGAGCATTGATAAAGAGGCATCATTTCATCATTCTTTCGATAAAATCAATATCCTGTTTTGCTTTGATAATATAATTATTCATCTCTGAACACATGTTGTTTGAGGTTCTGTCTCATGTGCTCTTTTCTTGTTTGTTAAGCTTTCTAACCTAACATGTTAACTAATTCTCTACCTCCTACCCACTAAACTCAAAAAAATTGTTATTGTAGAATGCAAATAATCGAGAGTCTGTAGAGTCTCGGTGGAAAACAGGCATGCAGGGAAGGGGTGGTAGAGGTGGTCGTATAAATTCTTCTCCTCGTTATATTTATCATGGTAAGCTGTTGTGAAAGATATTTGCTTCTGCTGCATTTTGTATGTATCATAAACACCACAACATTTCTGTTGTTTACTCATGTTAGTTATGATGTACTTACCATATCAACCTGTTTAATTGCAGAAATTCTTTGTTAAAAAATTATGAGTACTTTGTTCTTACTAATTCTGCCTAGGTTTTTAAGTTCTTTTTGGCTCACTGAGTGATGAGTACAGTCTGGTTATCTTAGTTACATTATTTTCTACTTGTGATCAGATGCTGCTGGTGGGCGGAACCCTGGACCTGGAAGAGAGAATGGAGTCAATCAAGCAATTGAGAAGGGTGGTCCTATATCCATGCCGACTTCTCAAGATATGAAAAATAAAGAAAAAATACCAGTAACAAGGTGATTATTATTTCAGTTTGGATTTTCAATGGTTATAGTTTGATTGTTCTTCAATTGCAATTTTGTGTGTAACCTTGAGGGTGAATATTTTGAAAAGTAGATGATAAAGGCGTCTTTTGCAGCTTTCTGTCAGTTGGAAATGGTGCCACAAGTGTAGCTTCTGGAAGTGTTGCCGAAGTAACTTCATCTTTGGCAGACAATAGTGGTAAGGGGAGTGCATTGCCTCCTATAAATGCAAACAAGAACCCAAACCGTGTGCTTGGTACCATGCCCACAAGTGAGCAGCCCATACCGAACTCTGATAACTGCGTGGTACCAATCACAGTAGCATCTTCATCATCAGCATTGAGCTCCTCATCTTCAGATCCATTCAGTGAGTCACAGCTACCAGGTTCTGTGGATGCAATTAAATGTGATGGGGGTAGCTCATTGCATCCTAATGAGCCAAGCACGACTAATCCTGTGGAAAATAAATTAATTCTTGGTCAGCACAGAACTTTTGGGTTTTTTCTTCCTTTAGTGTTGGTATCTTCTAACTTCTGATTAAACTAATCCTTTTATTTGCTGTTGGCTGAAATAGAGGATTTGGAGATTAGCAACTCTTTGGCTCAGGAGGATCAACCAATTAAATCTCCAAAAATCGAGGAGAGTCAGCTCAATGAGATTTTGCCACCTTCTGTGTCAATGCATGGCAGCTCTACTGTTAGTTTGCCTTCTAATTATAATAAACGGCAACCACAAGTAATTGGCTCTCATAAAGGTATGAAATTAGTCATGTATAGGTCCTCTATATGCACATGCTTTGATTGCTTCACGGGACTTTGCATGAAGTTCTGATGGCTTTGTTCCTCATATCACAAATTTGTTTACTTACAAATACAACCAGATGAAAACTTGTGGCTCCGTTCTTTTGATATGAAAATACATCCATTCTCAACATCTTCTGAGAAAGTAAAAAGAAATTTATAAAGGATAGTTACAAAAAAACTTCATAGGGTGTTCACTCCAAACATCTCATAAGAAACATTGGAGTGAGCCACACTCCAAACTTCCTTCCAAGACCCGGCTGTACCCTGAAAGTTTTCCTATAATAAGAGCTAAGAAATTACTTTCCAAAGAAGGTGATATCTGTCAAGGAGGAACTAACAACACCTCCATTATGTCCTGGTAATCTCTATTTGGAGCCAGACTAACATCATGGCAATTCACGCCTCCATAGTTCTTATACCAAACACAACATTGTGGGGCCCAAAACAATCTTTGGATAAACTGGCAATAATTCTTCTTAATGACCAAGAGAACAATTTGCTCTTCCCAAGGACTTTGGCCTTCCAAAGCTTGACGTGGAAAGGGGTCCAATAATGAACTTTCATTTATAGAAAAGTTGTTTGATCTCTCAATGTTCAATGGCTATGAAAACTCAAAACCATTGTCTAGTATTACAACATAGTAGTTGGGAATTTCATCTAATCTTTAATATCTCAAGTTGGTGGTGTAAAGTAGTCTACTTCATATGAGCACTTGGTTGAGTCTAGGCTTTGTATACCTCTGTTTGTTCCAGTTGATTTTATTTTCTATTTTTTTTGTAAAAAAAATAATACTTACATAGACAACTTCACGTACATGGTTTCTATCTATGACAGCTAGTTCTAATAAGGAATGGAAACCAAAGACTACAAGTTCAGTTGTTACCCCACAACCTAGAACTGTTGGTGCGGCTGCTGCTGCATCTGAGGTTCCATCCGTTACCTTTGACGACGCCGACCATTTAGAGCCTGCTTCAAGGGTCCTTGATTCAGAAGAAGCTACTTTAAAACTGCAGAAGAAATTGGAAGAGTTGCATGTATCAAAAAGTCAGCTTGTCATTTTTTCAAACCACATCCAGGTTCCTGAATCTGAACGATCGAAGCTAAGCTTTGGAAGTTTTGGCATTGGTTTTGGGGTTTCTGCCACTGTTCCAACTGGTCCAGAGAGTGACCAGAGGCGTACACCCGTGTCTGAAGCTTCAGTGGATGCTGATGAAAATGTAGAGGAAGAAGCTTCAAGGTTAGCAATTACAGTTAATTTGTTTTTAACTATGATAATGTCTCCAGGATAGTTTATATGTCGCTTCTCAATGTTCTCATAATCTTGGTTCAGTACTTCCACTTGTCATATTGTACAATTTTGTTGGGGGAGGTTGGATGTGTGTCTAAGAAGAATTAATAAATGAAAGAAAGCTATTTTTGATCTGCTTCTGCGACCGTGATTTGATGCATTTGATAGTAAAGTAGGTAAGAAAATGTATTTTTGGCCGAGAATCTACTTGTGACTTTGTTTCCAGCGTCTTTTAAATGTTGTAAAAAATACTTCCCTGTTTTAGATATTGCAGGATTCAGGATTGTGTTTGGTGGTGTAAATTGCAATTTTGTGTTTTTTTTGTGTTAGAACCCCTTATTCTATTACTTTTGTATATTCTTATAGTACAATCTGCTGTTTCTTATTATGAAAAAAAAAGTTAATCATGTCGGTAGCCCTTATACTATGACGATCCTTCTAGCTCTCATTTTTAGTGCTTCCTGATTAATGAAGAATATGTCTTTACTAGTAGATTAAATTTCCATGCACACAAATGATGAGATGCTGCTGTGACTACATTTTCTTGATAAAATTTACATGATTGCATTTCAGTTATCCTAATGCACAGAGAAGTACTGAAGATGTGGATTCTCCCGATCGTCCACAATCTCCCACTCATATGCCTGGAAATTTATCAACCAATGGAGGTGAACTTTCATCAAGCACAATTCACGAGTACAACGATTTAAAGCAGGAGACAGGATTACCTTCTGGAGGCAATGCAAACTCCGTCGCTCAAACTTCTTCAAGTTACAGTTTTGGTTTTATTTCCCCTGTAGTTGGGAGTCAGATTGCAGCAATTGAAAACTCTGATTCTCAAGGCCGTGATGCTTCTCGTCCTCCCAGCTTTGTTGTGAGCACTTAACAGAATACTTTTATTATATGCCAGTCTTTAAGTTTTGTATCTTGTAACATCTTCAGTATCTCACAGTGTAAAATATGAATCTTTCGATTGATTTGTAGTGGTTCTTTTTTTTTTTTTGGTGTCATGGTGGGATGACCATTATCGATCAATTACATTCACTATCTTAAAAATTTATTGGAGATGTCATATTAGCTACTTTTCTTGTAGGTTCAACCACCTTTTGACCCTTCAAGTTATTATGCCCAGTTTTATCGATCGGGTGAGAATGATGGTAGACTTTCCCCCTTTCTTTCTCCCGGAGTTGCTGCTAAGTACAACGGCAATGTTGCGTTGTTGCCTCCTTCAAGCTCTCAATCTCCTCAAGAGGTACTTACTCGGGATTTCAATTTTAATTATCTCATTTTTCATTAAGATAAATGTTATGGATAGCTCAACTGGTTAAGATATATTTTTCCGACAATTAAGTCGTGGGTTCAAATGCACACCTCCCACATGTTAATTAAAAAATATATTAATTTTCTGGGATTGTGTTCTTTTTTGCATGCTTGTCTCATCTTCTACTAGACGCCTAGTTTTGAACTGGTTTCGAACTTTTCTAAACCTCTTCTAGACGCTAGTTTTCATCATCTGCTTGCTGTTTAAACGAATCATCTCCTATTTAGGGTACTCTACTGGGGATACCCCTAAAAAAAAATATTTTCTTGCTTTGATTATGTTTTGTCTGTGGTACGGAAGGACCTTGATTTATATATTGTAGAGTTTTGGACATACGCATACACATATATATGTATGTTATGCATGTGTGTGTATTTGACAAGATTTTGAGTACAAAAAGGGAAGGAAAGGCGTTGTGAAAAAGTAAGCATCTAAGTGTAAAAAGGGAAGCGTTTAATATGGATAAAGTTGGGAATAGTGTAAGCATTGCTTCTCTCTAGCAAATGTTGGATCACCTGTGGTATTATAATTATTCTCTTTATATTAGTTGATCCCCATCTGGAACAAGTCATTAAAAAACATCTAGAATAGCATTTTTACCTTAACAGTGAATGTGCTTTATTATTCTTTTTTCATTCCACCAAAACATTTAAAGTTCAAAGTTCAAACCGCCCTCAGTCTTCTCTTAATACTAATTGCTGTAGTGATAATCCACGAATTTTGAGTTTGGGTTATACTTCTTTGAAACCTAATATGATGCTCAATAAACTCATACTTGTTTGGCTTCCACCCTAAACAACAAGCACAGCACTTGCAACAATGTAACTTCCTTGAATTAATTTTTTTTTAAAACATTTTCTAATACTATTGTTTATTTGCTTGTAGGGTGTGGTCCTGACGACAGCAGGTCCAACAGCACTGTTAACTCAAGCAGCTGGGCTTATGCAAAGCTCTATAGCTGTGACTCAGCAGCCTGTCCCTGTCTTTCGACCTCCAGCAGGGGTTCATATTTCTCATTATCCCCCCAACTACTTACCATATGGTCATTATTTCTCGCCCTTCTATGTTCCACCTCCTCCCATCCATCAATTTGTTGGCAATAATGCATTTGCTCAGCAACCTCAAGGAGGCAATATCTATCCAGCTCCGCCAGCAGCAACTGGTGCAGTAAAATATTCAATTCCGCAATACAAGATGGGAGCCAATTCTGGTAACTCCTCTCACATTGGCGTGTCGAGTGGTTATGGTCCTTATGGTTCTTCAGCATCTGGTTATAGCCCTAGCACTGCTGCACCGACTGGAAATACCACGGCTAATGAGGACCTCGGTGCATCGCAGTTCAAGGAAAGTAGTGTATACATGACTGGACCACAGGTTGGTGTTCCCCTATAATTTTCCTTCCCTTCAAGTTAATATGTTACGTTCTTTTAGTAACAAGATAATATATAATGTCACCAATTCTAAAAGTGATTGTGGGCATGCAAGTGTGATCTAAAAAATGATCATGTATGCTAAAGGAGAAATGAAATTAACTGGGAAAAAAAATTTACAGGCAAAATATGTAGTATTTTGAAGGTTCCATCATGCATTTATTTTCTGATGAAGAAATGGAGGATTCCGTGGGACTTAATTTTTACACCAACCATCACGTCAAATTAAAAGACTGGAGCCTTTACTGAATTATTTTCTTTAAAAAAGTGGTATAAAATTTTCAAATCAGAGATCATTGTTGGTAGGATGAAAATGAAACTTTTCAGGGAAAAGAGAGAAGAAACAATGTATTGCTGTTTGGATGTGTTCTGTTAAAAAAATTATTAACTGTTGATATAAGATGATTAACTATCTTTCTCAAGCACAAACTGATTTTAATTGAACAAAGACAATAAAAATATATTTTCAAATTATTTTATGATTGAAAGTTTATCAAAGAATCTGTTTAAAAAATAGTCTAAAGAAATAATGTCAAAAATAAATATGAGGGGTCCTTACTAGCATTGTATGGAATGCAATATTTGAAGTGAAGTTTGATGGAAGACGTGCTTGGACAATAATTGGATATTTTTACTCTTCATCTTCAGAGCGAAGGTTCAGCAGCATGGATCAGTGCACCCGGGAGAGAGATGGCAAGCTTGCCTGCAAATTCGTTCTACAACCTTCCACCACAGGGTCAACATGTGACTTTTACCCCAGCACAGACGGGCCACGGTACATTTGCGAGTATCTATCACCCTGCACAGGCAGTAACTGCAGCAACAGTCCATCCACTTCTGCAACAGTCACAAGCCGTGGCTGGAGGAGTCGATACGGTAGGACCGGGAGGTAGCATTTATCAACAACCTCAACACTCGCAGATCAATTGGCCAAGTAACTATTAGGTAACAACAAATCAGAAGTTTAAAAAAATTAATATTGGGATTTTTGGGAGAGCTCCCAGCAATTGTGGATCGAAATGGAATATCAGGGGAAGAATTGCTATTGACTGGAGAATGTTTTAGAGGAGGCAGGAAAAGACTGATTCTACTGTTTGCTTGAAGTGAGTACATGAAAGGTGCAGCCCACCTATAACAGATATTTACCATTTTAAGTTAGTTCAACTAGGCATGTGCAGTTGTTCTATTTCTTGCAGCTGGTGCTATATGGAATATCTCTCTCAATTCTTCATTTGATAAGCTTTTCCAGCGTTTCTATTGTTGAATTCTTCAAACTGAGAGAATTTGCAGTCAAGTGTTGAGAATCTTTTTGCATTCTTTCTTCTTTAATTTGGAGATCTTATAGGGGCTTTTGAAAGGTAAGATATAGGCTGGTGAAGAATTTTTCCTTCCCTTTAATTTTTCAGCTACCTTACCTGTAAAGTTATTTGATAGCAAGAAAAAAGTTGTATTGATGTAATCCAGAAAATGTGAATTGTTTTGGTTGACTGATTTATATCTTAATACTTTAGCTCTCATCTTTCTCAATTAAACATGGGGTTTAGTTCATTTTATCTTGTTTTAATTTTCTTCAAATCTGATGTTCCTTCATTTCATTGCATGTTTGAATATCCAATGAGCTACTGAATCAAAAATTGCCAACTCAGAAAACAGAACGACCATCAAGATCATCAGAATCAATTTTCAATTTTTATTTTTCTATATCCAGTTTTATATTCTCCGAAGGGTACTTGTGGGGTCTATGAAGCCTATTGTCAAGTCCCATTCACCAAATCCCATACATTTTTTCAATTCTGTTCAGGTGATTTTCTTTACAGTGACAAAAGCTCCTGCTGGACCCATATTCATTTGTCATTATATATGATAACGCCTCTTTTTGGAGGGAGGATAGTCCCTGTGGGGTCTGAAGGGAAGGCTTTTGTCTCTCAATAAATCCTACCCTCCCCCATAGTGGATGAAAGGTCTCTGGGGCCGACGGTAGAAACCAGTGAAGATTGAAAAGAGACAAATGAAAACAAAAGAAAAAGAGAGATGGTGTAAGGTGGATGAGCAATCAAATTTTGAACTATGATCTGATGTACATGAGGAAGTTTAGCAGACAGGATAAGATATTTAAATGGATCTAAATATAACAAATTTGTCAATCACTTGAATTCAGCAAAAACAACAAAAAAACTCCATTTCAGCACAGTTGAATTCAGCAGAAAAGCATCGTGGCTGTCTGGAAATTTTTGCTTCAGAATTTAGAACAATAGTCAAAATTATTGGTATCAAATAGTGCTACATCACTTGTAGAGCAGTCAAGAGAGAGCATTAAACGTTTATTGTGACTATTACGTTACAAAGGCAGGAACCTATACTCTTGAAGAACAAAACTGCTTGGTTAGCACTACAACTAATCAAATTTGATAATTTCAGAAGTTTGTAAACCATCAGAACAAACCTAATAATATGCCATTGCGCTCCTTTTGAAGGCATATCTCAACTCATAATCAAGGAAGATTTATATGAAGCACATTGTGTAGCCCCATAATGGATGCTTCAGGCGACAAATTAAAGGACCCGTGAACTCGGCTCCAAAATTTTGAGTTGCACAAGTTCGGTCGTCTTTATCTTCCGGTTCCTTTCCATTTTTTCACTGGAAAGAGAGTCACTTTTTTGCCAGAGTTGTTGCTTCTACCCTCCAATGGTTGTAACAAAGAAATCGACGCTTGATTGTCACTTCTGCTCAACTTATCATCTGCAAATGATTTCACCTCAAATGCACCTCTTGTGAATCCTCTAGCTACCTGAAGGATTTCAACTTCAAATTTGAGAATAACTTTACAATGGACATTAGGAGTCTGTTTGGAGAAATGGATTCTTACAAGATAACCTTTCTTAGTATAAAATTTATATTCCTACTATATGTACCTTTAAAATGATCCAAACTTTCAGTGAACTACTCAAGATTGCAAGTCTTGTCCTTTTTCCTGAAGTTAAGTAGTCACACATGTTATGGTCAACCCTTAAAATGAACTTTGGCCAGGATTTAGGATTTTCAGGATCTGGTTTCTGCTTTATTGTTGCCTGATCACAGTGGAGAGAGGTGGATAATGTCACTTGCATACATCAAAGTCGCAGTAAGAAGAAACAGAAATGTAATAGTGGCGCAAACTAAATTGAAATTTCCAGAGATCTGGTGACCGGAGAATTTGAATCAGGATCCATTGCCTGGTACATTGTATGATGATCCCTATGTAAAACTTATTACTTACAAGCTGTCGACATATTTCCTGCTCGATTTTTGAAAATGAGGTTTCCAGAGCTTCAACTCTTCCAGTAGCATGACAGCATGCACACGGTTCACTAATCATAAAAGTTACACTTGGTCTAACCTGTCCACCAATCATTGTAACTTTTAGATCCCATCGTGTTGAATTGATCGACAAAAATGAAGTATATTCTTTTGAAACTTAGATACATCAAATAAATAAGATGTGATAAGAGCGATCATATCAAGATGTAGATTCACATTATTTTTAACTGGTTGGAGAACTCGAAGTTTTTCAGGGATCACATACAATTATTATTGGGGGAAAAATGTTATTGAATAAGGAGAGTTTAGGATACCCTTTTTCTTGTAATTTCCATGAGTCCATGCCTGGATAACTCAGAAACTTTCACCATTGATCTGTCTCTCTCAACTGCTTTCTTTACTTCTTCATAGACTAACCTCTTATTTGCTGAAACATAAGAACCTCATGTCATTAATTAGAAAGACAGACATACAGGTGACTGTGCTCGATGCCTTCAACGGTAGTAACAAAAATCAAAAGAATTTTCCTCACATTACAATTTTCTTGATTAAACAAGAGTTACCGAGTTGTGCGTGCGTGTGTGCAGTGCTCCAATGAAAGCAAATAGGTCGAGTTGATCGTATTGGTTAAGTCTTATACAAGTGCACTTTTTGGTTCATTGCAGAGTTTCAAGCAGTATATACTCAACCTCAAGAATCTAAATTTGCTTTATATACAATTAATTCTATGTTCCACCAGTAGTTAAAAGGCATATCTTATCACTTCAGTAAGACAATCAGGTAAATACTCAAAGGACCAAAAAGAACAGGAATTAAAAAAACTAAGTGAAAAAAGATAACTGATTTGATTCAAAAGGTGACTCAAAATACTCTGTAAATATGCAAACTTACACAGGCATGAGTGGGTTGGGGTAGGGAGAGAAGCGAGAGATACAGGGAGATTGAACTTACATTCATCGTCCATGTCAATGAAATCTACTACAATAATTCCACCAATATCTCTCAATCGTAATTCCCTTGCTATCTGAAAGTATTTGTGGCCAATCAGATAATTAGATAGTTGCTATTTACGGGAGTAAATAACATAATCTGACTTCCAATTCAAGAATTTAATAGTTAATAACAAATACAAACAAAATATAAAATATTCAAGCAATCAACCTCAACAACTTAAAATATAAATTATGCTCAAATATCAACACATAAACCCAGAGAAGCTATATAATGCTCTCCCCTCGAACAATGTGGTTGTAATACACCTATATAGCTTAGCAAAAAGCAAGGTCTAGGACATAGGAAGAAAAGAGATATTCCCAACGGAGAAAAGTTTTGTACAATGAGAATTGTGAGAAAAATCTAAAAAACTAGATTTGATTGTATGTCGTAACTCGGAAGAAAAAGAGGAAGAATAAATATGTTTTTAATTGAACATATTTGCTTAATTGGACTCCTTTATCATATTTAATCACACTAATTTCTACTCTACCATCTCAGTGTTCATGCATTTTGATTGCAAAAGGAATATACCAAACCAACTCAGACCCAAAAAACTACAGTCGTGCAATACAGACATGGTGTAAAATATCATTATTCAACATACCTGTCTTGCAGCAGCAAGGTTGACCTCTAGAATAGCTTTCTCCTGCGTAGTCACTTGACCAAACACCCCATGTCCTCCATTCACATCAATGGATACAAGAGCTTCAGTTTGTTCAATTATTAGAGAACCTCCATTAGCAAGTGGAACCCTGTGAACAAAAACACTTAGCTAATATAAAAATAATACTAGCAAAGATATTGCACTGGATTGAATTCATCTTATACTCAGGGGAAGTGATGCTATTGATAAACCATAAATGATCAGGCGATGACCAAATTCTCAGCAGTTGGTGTCCTATATGGAAGATAGTCAGGCACATTATCTTACAGCTTCAGGGACCAAAAATAAACATGGAAGAACAGAAGACTGGAGATAAAATAGACTCGTCATTATTTAAAATTGAGTCTATTTTCTTTCTCCTGTTTAATGAAAATCAAGGTGGTGGGAACCCACCCTAAGACTAGCAGGCCAACCTACAAAGACCACAAGAGTTTTAAGTTATTAAATTTGTAATATGAGGGGGTTGAACCCAAGACCTAAAGGATATCTCGAAACATCTCAAGTCCATACTACTAGGGTATCTGTTTGATCATGTTTTTTCAAAGTAACAACTCGGATAAAGCTGCAAGGCTCATCTTAAATAATTTTTAAAACTTGCAACATGGATTCTTTTTTGTTTTTGGAAATTATTATAAGGGTAAGCAAGAGATTTTGGCACAAGCCGCATGAATAGGGATTCACTGCATCTGCATATATTAGCTGTTTACATAAGCAATGCTGACAAAACTCACCTTTTACTGAGAATACTATTGATCTCTTCTTCAATATCGAATTTATCAAAAAGGGGTATTCTTTCATTGTATAACTCAACTCGATCACAAAGATCAGGTGCAATTTCCTGAAGGTAGTTAGTGACCTGAAAAAGAGATGTACAATTGTTCGCACAATTTGGAGCAATAAAAGATGAATCGTGAAATGTTGTGTTCTCTTTTCTGTTTCTCAATTTCCAGGCCTTTAGAGGACCCACTCCCCATATTAAGTTCATTTTGAAGTGACTATAGCTAACTGAAACACTAAAGATGATGATTGCAATGTCTCTTGTATATACCCCTTCTACCTTAAATATCATATTTACAGTATCTATAATCTACTTTGGTACAGATCATCTACAAGTCCACCACATGTAGAAACATTGTGACAGCATGAAAAATTACAGATGTTTGATAAATAAGCATTTAGATGCGATCCATCTACAAGATTTATTATTAACAATTTCTTATAAAAAAAAATTCCTAACAATTAGCTAATCATGATGTACGATCACTTTACTAGGAGTGTTCAAGGTCAAGGGATAATCAACATTGGACAAAGGGAAGCTGTAAACAAATTGAATATTCTTCCAATACATGTCTCTAGTTAGATAATAAACCTAACTAACCGACAATATGGTACTGGGGTTAAGTTGGTTCAGGGTTTTCATATCATTTTTTTAGAAAACCTATAAAATAAAAATCCAGTTTCACCTACTTCAACAAATAAAAGAAAGAAAAAAGTACGTGTTTATTTCATCTCGTGAAAAATTATATACAGAAGACTAAAATCAATTATTTGCCAAAAAAATGTGAAGTGGAAATGTTGAGGAATGCAGACTCCTAATAAGTCCTACCAGGCTAGGGCATGTTCACACTATGAACTCTATTTTTTAAATACAATATCACCTAATGCTGAAATCAAAATATACCTCATGATACGTCCTTGGAGAGTCAACTATCATGCTTTTAACCTGCACTCAAGTGAAAAGAACAGGGCAGGGTTGTTGATTGATCAGCTATAATCTTGTGACTTAAGTAATGGCACAACATAGACAAGAATGAATTATAATAAATCATAGAACCACCTTCTCGTTAAAATAATCTTGGACAACTGAAAGTGTTTGACCCATAGCCCTGTGGAGAATAACTGGAACTGCTCCCTCAACGCCTTCATCTGCAGCTAGAGCAGCTGATTTTGCATGCTCTGTTATAGTTTTCCAAGTTGAAATCAGACCCTCCAAATCTTTTTGTAATTCTTCTAAAGAATGACCAGCAGCAACTGTTCTTACAGTCAAACCAAAACCTTGAGGCTGTAAAGTTTTAGCTATAACTCTCAACCGGGTACGCTCAACACCAGAAATTTTCTTTGAGATGCCAATTCTATCACAACGAGTTATCAATATCTGCAAGCCAAGTAACTTGGTTCAGAGCACACCTAAAAAAATGGATTGATATAATGATGAGTTAAGGAAAAAATATTTACTAAAATAAATAATAGTTTATGCTTGAAGCACAAATATTGAGAAACATACCCAAAATCTGCTTCTTAGTTGTGGGTAAGCAGTCAGTGTCGGGCCTTTAGTCCCTAACCCCTCTTTGACAACCTGCACTATTATTTTGGTGCCTTTCCGAACTTGGAGCCACTTATTTTCATCAGTTACTGTCTGCTTCAAATCCTTTCCATCTTGGAGAAAAGATAGTTGAGAACCATTAGAATAATTCATGGTAGCTGAATAGCTGATGCTAGCGTGACCTTCTAGATGATGATCCTTATCATCTATGCAGTCTTCAAAGTCAGCATCTAGGTCACCACCATCATCTACTAAGCTACGATTCACATTTTCTCTAAGAACCTCTGAAACCTCAAAGTCATCCCCACCTTCATTTTCCTCGTGGTCATCATGCACCGACTGCACCAAAGTATCTTGAAGTTCAATTTCCGCAACACCATAGGCTTCTGTATTAGTCAATATACTTTCATCTTGTGATGTCAGTAGTCCTTGTTCAGAGTCATTGACCACTTGTTTATTTATCATTTGACGAAAAGGAGGGAATATGAAAGGTTCTCTGTTTTGCTTAATGTCCATTAGAGAGGGTCTAGAATTTCCAATGTTCACAAATGCACCACCCATGTGAGGAACAAGTTTTGAGACAACCCCTAAATACACACTATCACACTGCACATTACTTTTAACCGGTTCAAGTAGTAGCTCTGCCAATTTTTCTTCTTCCAACACAGCAATCCGCTGCATGGTGCATATTGATGAATTAATCAGTATGATGGTAGAAACAGGGTCCTTCAATATTGTATCAACCCCAGCTGCAGGCAACAGATTTTCTGTATCTTCCAATAGGTGATCTTGAGTTTCAAGTAGTATTGTCTCTTCTTTTACAATGACATCATTTTTCAGCAGATTGGGTTCCAACACAGTCTTAGACAGATCAAATAAGAGAGGTAATGGAATTAACCATGGTTCCTCAACTGGTTGATGTCTGTGAGAATCTGAACACTGACTTGTAGTATTCATCAGTTCCTCATGATCGGAGTACAATTTATTATAAATCATGGAACCATTTAAAATTTCATTTGGCTCAATAGAATCACTCTCAAGATATTCTTCTTCAATTTCACATTCATCTGTCAAATCACTGGAAGCATTTAAGTGTTCAGAAGCATTTTAAGACATGAAGTTGCTTGAAGATGAAAACCAAAATGAGATATTACCTAAAGCTGCAGCAGATTTCAATGGTAGTTCCTCTATCCATGAATCCCATGTGAAAACTGAAGGGCGTGTTATACCAAGCCTCATCCATGAATCCCTAACCATGATTTTCTTATCATGTTTGACTGTTTGAGGTAGGGATAGTGAGAACTCCGGTCCCGGTCTCCAAATAATGTCAGATGAAGACAATGTTTCTTCCTTGATAAAATAATTGTACTTGAAATTTATGCCACAAGCTATCTGGCAAGAATGTAAAGAGGACTTGACAACTTTGAAATGAAACCAAATAACAATGCATAATGACCCTGCCTAGGTCAACGGTCCCCCTCAGATCTTTTCTTACCAAAAAAGTGAAAATAAGTGAAAAAATTCGGACATCACCACAGTCCACTTGGTTTTCTTCCTCGCAGACTGGCATGTCGAAAAAAAATCAAGAAAAATGGCAAGGAACAGAATGGCAGTCTGAAGGCTTTCCATTTTGTTGGGGGGGGGGGGGGGGGGGGGGG
>JAOANK020000003.1:2371818-2384838 GCA_026257165.2 Telfairia occidentalis
AATGTTCTCTCTCTCTTTTTTTACTATTTTGATTGATGTATCGGAGGGGCTTTTATTGTTTTAATACCACAAGAAAAATGACATGTGAAGATGAAGATTCAAGTCTACAAACCTTTGGTTGAAAGAGATATATTTTTATTGGTTAAGTTATATTCAAGTTAGCTTATTGATTTTTTAAATTCTAATGTTCACCACGTCCAACCGTCATCCTTCTTGTGGTGTTTAAGACGCCCATTTCTGCAGGAGACATATCTATTTTGACTGCCATTAAGTCTTTTTGAACGAGGGAATCTTGATTCTTAACCATGCTAATCATTCATAAGAAATTAAAAGTATCAAAACAATGTGGTCCTCTTTTGCCTTATTGAGAAAAGAATTACATTCTCATCTTTGCATCGAGAGAATTTGTTGAAGTCAATGAAAACAAGGAATTGAAAGATAAAAAAATTATCAATATTTTTTAGGGCTAAAACCCCATGGCAATGTCTGCTATGACTGAGAGCACTTGGTCCTCTTTTGCCTTATTGAGAAAAGAATAACATTCTCAGAGAATTTGCTGAAGTCGACCACAGCAAGGAGTTGAAAGAATGCAAGAGATCTAGGCTATGTTATGCTCCCGATCTCAAGCTACCTCTCTTTTATTCGATTTGTCCTCCCAAAAAAAATGTGAATTCCCGTTGAAACATGTGTTTATTACGAAAGGAGACGAGCCAAAATCGACCTGTATGCCAAGCAAGGACACTTAGATTTGGTTATGCCAACAATGCTGCTGCCCCATTCTGCCCTCTCCACAATGATGTGTTTTACTTTTTATGTTACAAAGAAAATGTGAGCTTTTGACAAAACACAACAGTTTTAATCTGATCTTTTGAAAGTAAATAAAAAAGAAAAGAAAAGGGAAATGGACTACAAAATTGGTTAAATACTAATACCAATCTTTGCAACATATACATTCATCGTGTGCCATTCAGGAAATTATAAGTTACAACAGTTCAATTTTGTTCCAAATATAACCGTTCTAGCTGCACATTTTTACCTCATCAAATAAATAGATTATCAAATTTACATGTCAGTTGAAAGGGAATCAAGATTACCTGGAAACTGTGAGTTTGGTGCAGCCATGCTTGTCAAGTAACAAAAAGCAAGGAGGAAGTTGACTTCCATGTTGTGAACACAGCCATTGCCAGCCAGTGATCAGTGAAGTCTTTCATATTTTAAGTACATAGCAAAGGAGCTGAAGCTGGACTAACCAAGAAAAATATAGGCATTGCTTAGAGGCCGGAAATCTACATCTTGGAAGCGAATAGTTGCGATCCTTGGATTGTTTGAGGTGGTATGGATACAGAATTTTTGCGCTCTCGACTTGTATCGATAGAACTATTAGACCTGGCTTTTGTACATCTACCCTTTTACCATCTGATGAAAACTCGGGGTCCTTCTTGTATGATTGTACGTCCTGTCTTGCACAGGGATATCAATATCTATCCACCGACTAAATGTATAATGTTGGACCTTTCAGCCAAGTACTGTTTTTTTTTTCCTTTTTCCTATTCATCCACTTCAAAAAGTTGAACTTTCAGTAGCTTCTGGTTTCATTCAGGGGATCATAGTCATAAGCTTCTCCAGCTTTAACAAAGCGCCCCTTGACACGCCTTCTAGTATCGGCCCTCACTTTGCGAGAGACGTATCTCACCTTCTTTTCAAACCTATGATAGGATCAAACAACAGCTGAGAATGCAAAAAGCTGTGTAATAGTTATGTAAGCTAACAGCGGTCAAAATATGCCTCTTATCTACAACTATTTAAGAGACAATATACAATCAGAGTTCTTTGCAGAATTTTTTTACCGCATACACGACGGTTCATAACTGGTAATAAATCAGAAAGTGCTAATATACTCATTAAGCAAAAAAATTGAAAACTTGCAAAAGAGGTAGAGAAAAAACCGCATTAGCAGACACATGTCTAAGCTCATTTGAAATACTCACTTTCGAGCTTTCTTCTTTTCCTTATAGCGCATTACAGCATCGCTACGATTAGATGACTGGAAGGAACTCTCAGTGGTCATAGAACACCATGGAGGCTCTCCCATTAACAGCATTGAAGAAGCTCCACAGTCTTGATGATCTCCAGCACTACTCTCACCAGTCATGCCAGAAAACGACAGGCTCGAGTGCTCTTGCTTATTGTTATAACAAAGAATTGGTTCAGTCTTTGCACTCATCACAGAATCTGCAGAGGCTGCATTACTAGTTGCTGGCCGCATCATATTATTAACTAAACCAACTGATGCTCCCTGGATATCAACATTCATGTTTAGCAAACAACATATTTTAATTCCGAAATTTGGAGCTTGAAGTCATAAAGTATACTTAAGTTCAATATCCTAATGCTTGATTAACTACTTACTGTTCATCATACTTAAATCAAGTGGTGTGCGATTATTGAATCCTTACAAGGTTATCCATGAGAAACAACTAACAATCTGCCGACTTTCCCCACAAATTTTGGTAACAAATAACATGAAGCAATGAAAAACTGACTTCCAATAAACAATCAAAAGGCATATTGCTACAAGGAGATGGAGGTGTACCTCTGCAGCAGTGGCACCCATGCAACCGGATTTAGCGGCAGATAAGCCTTTGATCCTGAACAAGCTATCGATACCACCATTCTCCAGTAGTTCTTCAGAATAACTGAGAGATACACCAAATAGTTCTTCATAGTTTTCAAAATTTAGACCACCTTCGTCCATATTTAAAGTATCGTAGAGGTCATCTTCAATGTTGAGTTCAGGACTTTTTGACCCAGTACAGTGTAACTGCATATCAATAGAGTAAATTTTGCAAAGATTCTTATAAAGAAACTACAGGTCTCCAAAACATAAATATCATTAATAAGTCTTAAAAGCATACTACAACAAATTTGGATTGTATATAGCGAAGTAAATCTCAACCATCATGCGAGTAGAGCCATTTACAAATGTTCATGCAGAAGATCAAAGAACTTTGCATCATTTGAAAAAAAAAAAAAGAAGGGCAAGGTTATCTTGAAGTTATAAGAATGAGAGAAGAATATAATAGCTTATCAAAATGGAAGGTCGACACTTTATCTACTAATGGAGACTAAAGAGAGGATAATTGATTGCATTTTTAAGCATACAACAAAATTACATCTTTGAACAAAAGTTAAGATTTCAATAAAATAATCAGTGGAAATTATCACCAAACTTTTCTAGTGGTTTGAGAAATGTTGTCAAATGGAAAAATATAGCCTTCAAAATACTAAAATAGCTTATACGCACGAATTTACAAAACTACCAAGTGATACCATAACAATGGAAAAACGAAAAATAATAAGGTGTTAATATGGTAGACAGATGGCCATAAGACATGAGCCTAAGACCTTGAAAGTATTTAAGTTCTGACTTATATCAGTAAAATTAGGACTATATACTTTCACCTACTAGTTTGATCTATCAACAAGCTTTTTTGGGGAACCACAGAAGGATTTGGCTTGATTTTCTAAACATAGATGAAACAGCATAAATGAATAAGTACATGTAACATATGCAATCATGTTTGATGAACTCATATCTAAAACAGAAACCAATTGGTGTACAAGGTCTGATGTTGAAGAGAGCAACTTGGTACCCTATTCTGAATGGACTTTATTTGTCGTCTTGAGAATATGATTTTCCTAAAAATCTGAAATATCTGAAAATCATAACATACCTTGGGTGAAGTTGCATCTACAGTAATTTTCTGGTCCATAATGTGATGCTTCGATAAATATGGATGCATTGAAGAGGATCCATACCAAACTTCTGATTTATCCACACAACACAACTCATTGGTTTCATCTCGACCAGATGCATTTTGACCAGCATTATCATCAGGGCCCCAAGTATTTACTGCACTATTTTCAGCAATGCTCATCAACCCTAATTCTTGCTCACAAGCATCACTAACAGATGGGAGATCTAGAACAAATGACCAGATAGATGACAGCTCTGCAGCTGTTGGGCAACCTGAGTAACAATTGATTGATTGCCTCTTTCGAGACGAAATGGAGGCAGATGAGCTATGCCCCATATAATCACAATTTTGACAAAGAGAAATATTCTCTTCAGGACATCGAACAAATGCAGGTTGCGAATGACATCTATCACATAACAATGTTCTTGAGTGGCGCCTTGACAACGCATTGGCAGAGTGAACATTACGGTCACAAGATAAGCACAAGGCTGCAGCATCGGATCGGCAGTAAACAATTGACCTTTGATGCCCACAGAAATCACATATGTAACCCATGCTGCAATCAAATCTTCAAACGTTTCCCAAAGAAATCCTTCTAGATTGCCAAAACTAGAATTATTTATAGGAACAAACTAAATGCAGCTTCTGCAATAAATAAAAGTCACATTAATTAAAACTACAAATGCCAAACAAGGCAGTTTCAATATCTGTTAGTTTAGGACAAAGATTAAGAACCCAACCTAAATGGAATTCTATACTATGTCCATGATTTCCCCCTCTACAAAACCAAATATGTTTTGTGCTAAAATTCAGAATTATATATATAAACCGTCCAAAAAAGGTAAATATCTTGGATGCTATTCAAGAACATTTAATTGGAAAACTGAGGATGTGTAGGTGGAACCTGAACCTACCTTTAAGTGGAAAGATATGGCCACTACCCATGGCCCCAGCTCCAAGAAATTAACACAAATTCATACTCGGCACGAGAATAAAGGGGAAGAGAAGAAAACTTTCGTGAACATTCAATTCTGACCCATGAGGACCATGGCCACAATAAATAGAGTTAACATCCTGCAATGATTTCATAGACTGAATAAATCAAACGTCTCCCTCTTTTGCACAATCATAATTACTGGTCAGAAAAAGAAAAAATCGTGGCAAAACACAGGAGTTCAGAAAATCGAATGCAACCCACTTGCACATAGAACCAATAGATGAAGAAAAACTGAACAATAACAAGTTTGATGCAAAAAAAGAAAAAAGGGTAGTCAGAAGAAAGTTCCTACAGTCAAAATCAGGCAATACTTTTACAGAAATCAGCTCCAAGAAGATGAAACACACAAAAACATAAACAACAGAAAAAGGGAGAGAGAGAGGAAGAACTGAGAAGCAGAAAGAGGTTTAAAGAAAGAACTTACCGTACATAGAAAAGAGAAACAGAGATCGGCAAAAGGGGGCTTCTGTTTATAACAAAACTAATGATTGCTGCAAGAGAAACACCAGAAGCTGGAAGTTTTCGAGAATCTCTCTTAATTTGATTCTGGGTTTCTTTCCTTTTTTTTTCTTGCCTTCTTTCAGATGGATAGAGGAAGACGAGAAGGATATGGGATGGATGTGAGCATGTGTGAGGAGAAAAATAACATAACCCAATAAAGAAAAAAGGTTTCTTTTTTTAGATGATAATGAAAAAATAAAGGAGAAAGGAGAAAGGAGAAAAATCAAAAAATAAATGTTAGAGAAAAAAAAAAAAAAGAGGATTAGTGAAAAAGTGTAATTGTCCTTTATCAAGGAAGTTAGGCCCTCACTCAGCATTAATGGTCCCTCCTATTGAATGCATCAAAACCTACTTGGCATGTGCTTTGCCAATTGCCTATTCCCATTATTATTATTTTTTTTCTGACTCTGCTTTGGATTTAATTGCCAAAAGCCAAAAAGGGTACTTTTATATTCTTAAAGAATTTTCATAATATTATTATATTCTTTTCCAAGTATATATTATACATGTCATTACAGATATTATAGTTTATGAAGAGACAAGTACTTGCTTGATTGAGTGTATCTTTCAAAAAGAGTTTTTTTCTCTCTTAATATTTTTTTTTTTTGAGAGAGAGGAAAAAAAAATAGCATAACCCAATTCATGATTTGTAAATTATTCTTAACCAAAAAATAAAATAAAATAACAGTTTTCTAACTTTACTTTGAAAAAGTTGTTTTTAAGAAGCAATCTTTGAGTTGCACATGGATTTCACGATAATGTAATACTTACCAAATGTTCCTAAATTTTGTCTTAAATGTTCCACAATTTTCAATTAAACCACTACTCGGTAATACTATCGATGGTGCATAACATAATCATGATGTGACAACCGAAATGTTATGGGATAATACTGTACTATATACTTTTCTTTTTAAAAATTTAGTAAGATATGAAAAATGTGATAATATCATAATAAGTAGGTTTTTAATTGAAACCAGATTGATTGAGTTCTTAAATTGAGTAAAGCTAGGATAAATATTAAATATATAAAAAACGTTATCTCATATAAAATAATATTTAGCTAATTCAATGCCTTCATTCTATTATTCAATTTTAATTGGATTAAATTTTTTTGAAACATACCCGATTTTTTTTTTTTTTTGAAAAAATGTCACTTTGAGAAAAAAAATATATCATTTAGCTATTGAGTAACTTTAATTAATAAGAAATTAGGTTTGAATCTTAATTTAGTGTTTGCTTTTATATTTTATTACATATAAAAAATTATTTTCATTAATTATTTTGATATAAATACGATAGATCTGCTCTAAAATTCTATACCTAATTTCATTGCATATTGAGCTTTGAAAATCTATTTGTTAAGTAAATGGATGGTTTGGTTGACAAGTCATAATAGAATTGTACTTAACAATTTATGAAAAAATAATATTATATGAGAGAGATTGTTTCATTGCATACGCTAGGGCTTGTGTGTATGCTTTTCCAATACATTTAGATGTAAGCCAAAAAAAAATTTAAAAAAAAATGAAAAAAGGTATTTTAGTTTCCCATTTGGTGCAATTAAGCAACCACTTAATTATCTAGAAAGATGCTTTGCTTAGGCAAATCAAATGCAATTTTCAAAATTTCACCTAATTTTCTATCTTCAACTATTGATTAATTCATTAGTGTGAGTAGATCCACTGGTTAAGCTAACATACTTTTCTGATCAAAATGTCATCAGTTCAAATTTCTACCTCCATATGTTGTACTACAAAAACTATGGATTAATACAAATCTTAAAGCCCCTAAACACATTAGAGACTTCCTCGAGTAGAAACCAAACATTCGTCTTTTTTTTTCACTAAAACATTAGGGTATGATTTCTTGATTTTTATCCCTACCAATCTTTTTATTGACCTTTTGAACTTGATCATTAAAAAATTATTAAAACTACTCTTTAGTTTCATAATCATAACTATGTGTAATTAGTGATTACATAGTAAAATAGGTTCTCAAATCTATCTACCAATAGACATACAGACAATAAGTTAGGTATCAAATATTTATGTACTTTATATTAACTATAGATACTTTTCAATTATAAATTTTAGGAAATTTTTTTTTTATCTATGTAATTTAATCTTAAAATTAAATTTGAACGAGTTAAGAAATTAATATCTCATTAAAACCAAGTTAAAAAAATTGTTCATGACCTAACCAATAAATTCAAAAAAAAAAAAATAATAAAAATCAAATCACCAAAAGCAAAACCAAGCCATGAAAAGGCCCAAACCTAGTCATAAAATCAAGCAAGTAAAAATATCCCAACTTAGTAAAATATGTCCAAATCGAACTGAAAATTCAACAGTACCCACAATAAAGTCTCATCCAACTATAATAATGTAAATAGCTACTCACAAATTTTTTGAAAAATGAAAAAGAGAACTAATTGAACCTTAGGCTGAATTAAGTAGTTAGATAAACACATTCTTCAAGTTGGGTAAGGCTATTTAATTTAAGAAATATAAAACATGAAACAGAAGTAACCTGTACCAAATTCCTCAATCAATGAGATAAATAAGATGTCTACATCTTCATGTTATATTACTGTTCTGAATTGTATAATCTGAAAAGATTATTCAAACTTTACAACAAACAGTAAATTCCACTTGAAAAGCCACTCAACTCAGATCATGTTTGGAAGGAAGAGAACGAAATGTATAGAAAAGAAAGGACAAGGGAGAAACGACTTGTCGATTGCAATAGATCTTCTTCAGAACCCTGTTCTTTAGATGCTATCTTCATAGCTCAAAAAGAGGAGAGAGAGAGAGATAATGCTAATGTGGGGGTAATAAGAGGCCTACTTGGCAAACAGAGAAAAGACAGCAAAGATTCAACAATGAAGCATTCAACCCCACCAACCCAAAAAGTGCGCAAAAGTGCTTTGTCCTACTGCCATTCTCTCCCATTATTGTATACCTACATATATTTTTCATTGATATTTTCATTAATCAAATGATTAAACATCAATCAACATTTCAACACTACCAAACCGAGCATAATACAATTGGTTAAAACATATTGCTCCAACCAAAAAGTCATTGATTCAAATCACCTCCTCCACATGTTGAACTCAAAAAAAAAAAAAATCAACATTTCAACAGTAACATAAAAGAGTAAACCAACATTAAAACTGATAAAACTTCAGCAAAAAGATCATAATATGTAAATATAAATACTAAAGATAAAAATTTATGGCCTATTTAAGAAGCATAAAATCTTTATTTATTTATTCAATTAAGATTTATAATCTATCAACATCTCTATAAAACTAAGACCTCAGTACATCTAAGTCGAATAAAATTATCTACTTGACTTTCAATAAACTATTCACATTTTATCCTCTATTGAATTTCTAAACAGACAAAATCCAACTTGTCTTTGTTATAATACTATAGGAGGCTCTGAACAACTTGACATAAGAGAACATCTGCATCAAGAAATTAGGTCATTTTCAGTTTGCAAGTTTTGATCTAAAATAGTCTAGATTTTGTTCACAAGAAAAACGTTGGCCATAACACCTGTACTCGTTGGCCATAAAAACATGCCTTAAGCATTTGAATATCACAAGAAATCTTCTTCCTCATCTTAGCCTGAAACTGAGGAAATTGACCTTTCAAAAAAAGTCTTTTATAAAGCCCAAGAACACAACCCCAAATAAAAACATAATTTTTTTTTTTTAAAAAAAGGTTAAAATTTACTCTTATTCCGTATGTTTTTGTCACTCATAAATGAAATATGGGTCGGTGAATAAAGCTCACAAATATCTATATCCAAAATTAAAGGTGGTTCAATTATCTACCTACTTGTACAATTCAATTAAAATGAGATTGTTTATGTTAGAGATTCACTATTATGTTTTATAAATTACAGAGACTAAATCATAACAAAATATACTAAAATGTATTATAACTTAAAAAATAAATCTATGTTTTGCATAATATTGCACGAGTAAAATAGTAATGTAAAAGAATATATATGTTAGTTTTCTATAAAATTCCATTCCACCTAATAAATTTAAAAAATGGCATCTGATCCCAAACATGACATCACCTACACATAAGTCCTGCCCCTATCTCCATCTTCCCTCCCAATAATTATCAATTGCACCTTCATAATGCCACGTGATGTTACAATACACCCTGGACCACTCCTTGCTGGCTTCCGTTAATTCATGGCATGAGAAACACTATAATATTAAAACAAGGATGCTGATCCAAGCAGATCCTACCCTGTTTAACAACTTTATGTTTATGTAATAATGTCAATTTTGGATCTCATGTAATACAGAGTAGGGTGGCTTGGCAAGAAAATAAAAGCCATATCCAACTTGAGAGTTTTTTATATTATTATTAGATAAATAATGCTTTTGGGTCATTGGGTTTGCTAAAATCCAAAGGATAATAAAGAAACTAAGCAATACGATCCTAGGATTTTGACTCAGTTGCTAAACTCCATAATTGACCTAACAGGCTAACCTACTCTATCTTTACAGTACATATTAATAGTCTGTGAGATATTACCTAATTTTGAATGACGATGCTTGATGAAGCCCATGCACTTGTAGCTTTAACCTTGTGGTGTGGCTACAACTTGATCCTCCTGCAATTCATTATTCCAACATCCGTAGGTGGCAATCAAACCTTTAGATGAGATACTCTAAACAGAAAGAGATCCAAGTCATGAAAATACGACCGCTAATCTCGGTCTCTCGATCATCATTGATCTTGCTCAAAGTTATGATGAATTTGGTCAAATAGCAAGCTTCAGCTATATACAGACATCTTGAAGAAACTTGTCCAACATGTTAATCAAAATTACAATTCCTCCGCGTATTTTTTAGGGAAAAGTACCTGACAAGATTATATTTTACAATCATGTTGCAACTACTAGCAGCAAGCAGAAATACTGAGAAAATGCTATTGTCCGCTTGATGACCTTTGTACAACCTCCGAAACACATCTACAAACTCTCAAAATCCTCGAATATCCAGCATCTAAATTCTCAACTGCAGTTCTAATGTCATTTAACAATGACTCTGAGAGTGTGTACTGAGTAGAAGCAGGAGAATCAATCTTATGCGGAAGAACTTCAGAAGGATAAATCCCTCTGCCAAGAGATCAAGCAATTCATCAATACAATTATTTTAACATTGCTATATAAATGACATTCATGATCCATCCAAACATGAAATTTAAGTAATGCATGACATCATAAGCTCTGAATTACACACAAGATTGAAATGGGGAGTTACTATAAGCAACAAGGAAGTATAAAATTTAGTACATGTCCAACGATAAAAAGAATTCTATTATACAAATCAATATAAGTAATAGAGTTTGTCAGTTAAATATTAGGACAAATAATTAGGCAATTCAGACAAGCAAGGCAGTAGAAAATATAGAAAGATAAAATTGTAGCTTACCGACTCAAATCTGATACATCCAGAATCAGGTTTACCTTCCTGCCACTTTGGAATTCAATGAAACTAAGATGCAAATCAAGCCGCTCGTCTGCAAATATTAGAAGAGCAAAAAAGTTGGACTTTTAAGTTCTCATTAGGGAAAACAATTTGTGGTCATGAAACTCATAGCTTATTCATGCAGCCGACGTTAATTTCAGGAGCAAAAATAAGCAGACAACACCAATAGCACGCATGGAAAGATACCATGAAAGAGCTGCACCTGCTTCAAATACATTAATAGTATTTCTGGAAAGGTTTTTTGGGAGTAGGGTTTTGAAATGAAACATTTTTGGGAAAAAAACACTAATTAATGAAAATCATGCATGTGGGTCGTAATGAAGATATTCATGACCTGAAGGAGAGTAAAAACTTATTAGGATTAGATTTGAAATCTCAATCTGGGCTATCTGCATTTCCTCAATCACATCCAGCAGGTTGTGTAGAAAAGAACACATCATCTGTCATAGTAAAGAGGGAGAATTAAAGCATTGCAAGAATCAGCATAGTGCTTCATTGCTTCAACATTAATGACTATGGAGTTCACAATCTAAATCAAGAACATAGTAAAGAATCTAGCATATATTGTACTCCGGATAAATACTACAAAACCGAATGCTAGGTACAGCCACCTTTGTTTTCAATTTGAAAGAAGCTGCATTATTTAAGTGAAACTGATATGATTAGAAACAATGGGCACGGATACACAAAAGAAAAAGGCAAGCGAAAAAGAAGGTTTAGAGTGAGTTATGAAGAGATAGGCTAGCCAAGCAGGATGAATTAACTCACTTGAGTTTCTCTAGGCAAATGCTTGGAGGCAATACACTTCCTTGTCCTCCCAACATTTAAAACAAAAGCAAATGCACTGCAAGCATTCATTTCTGGAAAGTTCTGGTGTAGAAAAATAAAGTAAAACAGAATTAAAGAGAATAGGTAAAAGGCTGTTAAGAAAATAAAAGGTTCCACTTCGTACCTTCTCAATATGAGTATCATTCAATGTAATTAAGATGGTTACACTCGGGAATGGATTGGCTTTAATCGTAATCCTATAAGTTAGAAACCCAATGAAACATAGAGTTTAACTGAGATTATCCATCTGTAATTGCTTGTAAACAAGACATAGATAAACAGAAAAAGGAAAAAATAAATCCACCTTTGGCAGGCATAACTACGGTAGTTGAGAAGAACAGTGTAATGATCGTTCTTTTTCTCAAAATCATCTACTTTCCACATCTGGAGAAAAAAAATTATTGTTCATAAAACTATATCACAGACACTCAAGAAAATATTGTCTCGAGTCAAAAAGAATATTAGTGAATGTAAACAGACCTGCAAATCCTCATAAATAGACCTGCAGAGCCTTCTCATCCTTAGATGATCAATAACTAATGCAAGAATGTCGGTTGAACTTGTTACTCCTTTCAACTTACAATACGTTAAAAAATATTTGCTTAATCCCTTTATCTTGCCATCCAAAGATTCGGATTCTTGCTTCATCGTGCTGGCTCTATCACAGGACACCTGCCAAACAAATTGGCTTGTATCATTCACAGAGGAATTAATTTGCCATAAAAATGTATTAAACAGGCAATACTGTCAATCTTTACACATGCATAAATACATAAACATATACACACAAACATATAAATATCTAGTAATGATCATTCAGAACATAATTCTAATATAATTACATAATTAATTTTTTTCCAACAATCAACTACTTGAGAAACAAAGAAAAAATTACTGAACATAGAAAACTAGTTTACAGCTATAGTATAAGATGTCAATAATATGCCCCCATATTTTGCAGAAAAGTAAGCAGGATGATTGACCATTTTTCTTTCTATAGTCAAATTATTCAAATGCTCTAGACTGAAATATTGCCATATTATGAAGTCATGGTCAATGAACCCAATGATATACTATCAGCATCCTAAAAAAGTTAACACATACACCATAAACTCAAACATTAGTTTCAAAGTTTGCGTGTGAATCATATTATTAAATGCGAAACTGAGGGAGATGACCAGAAATGGAATACCAAGGCTACAAATCTAGTGTGTACACAACGTAACACAAATTCATGACATCTGCGACTGCATAGTGGTGAGACCATGAAACTGCTTCTGCATTGATCCCATTAATAGGATCTCCAGCCATATAAAAGGAATTATGATTCACAAACCTCATGTCTGACCTCAGAATCAATTGGGCATGAAAGGCCATTTCGGTTATCAACTTGACTGCTCTTTAAACCA
>JAOANK020000003.1:2391494-2404684 GCA_026257165.2 Telfairia occidentalis
CCTTTGAAATGGAAAGGAATTTGCCAAAACCAAAGTGATCCTTCTTTCCTATGCAATAGGTGTGCTTTCTCTCTCTTCTCCCTCTCCTACTTTTCCCATCTTTCTTTTTTGAAAAAATAAAAAATAATTAATAAGTACATATTCAAACCGACGTTCATATAAATACCTTAAGTCGACACTATTTTTTTTTAGTTCAACATTTGTAGGGGTGGAGGATCGAACCATCGACCTTTGCAATGGTAGTACATGCCTTTATCCAAGCTATGCTCGGATTGGCCTCAAGTCGACACTTATTTCTGTTCATTTTACTAAATTTATAGGCACCGGAAACTACTTGTTTCTAGGTTTTGTATTTTCTTTTCTTTTGATATTGACCCTAAAGATGAATTACTTTAAAGGGATGGGGTTGAGTCGAGTTTGCCCTTTCCTGTCTGGCAAGAATTTCGACTCTCATTCCCGCTTAATTTTCGTATTTCAAAAAGTAGGCCATAAAATCAAAGATAATTTTCTCTATATAAATAATTTAACATTTTTGGAATAAGACGATGCCCAAGTCATCATTTAATATTTTTATCTTTAAGGATAACATACTTTATTAATGGTTTTTTTTTTTTAACAAAAATATTTATAGTTATATTTAAATATTTTTGTTAACGAAAAAAAAATTATCTTGTGATTTGGAAGATTCAAATTTATAATATTTGTTTGTTATTATTTATTATTATTTTTAATACGTTGGTCGGTTAACAACTTGACTTCGAAGCATTTATTTAATAAGATTTCTTGGCTATTTTTGAGGATCTTAATTCTTAAGAATAAAATATTCACAGAACGTCCCATAAGATTCAGATCCCATTTTTAATGATTTTATTTCTTTAAAAATATATATTTTAAGTAATAATTATTTTAATATTTTCTATTTTTTAAACGTAGGTTTGAAATTTTTATTAAATTCTAAAATAGTTTTTTTAAACATTATTCTTTTATTATTTTTGACACTTAAAATATCATTTTTTTTATAAAACAAAAAAACATAAAAAGATAAAATGTCACCAAAATTTAAAAAAAAAATCAATATTATATGAAAAGAAAAATTCTATTAAACTTTTAAAAAACATAAAAAAATCTCTATATCTTTCACCATAAGATGTACAGACAAATTTTATTACCATAATAACTTAGTAAAATTAAAGACCATAAAAGAATTTTAGTAAGAGATAATTGTAAATCGTCAATCGAACATAATTCAACTGGTTAATTTTTATATACCTTTAACCAAAACTAAATGGTTAGAAGTTCGAACCCTATCCTACAAATAGTTCGAACTAAAAGAATGTAAATTATATTCTTGTAGTTTGTTTATTTTACAAACCATACCAGTTCGTTTTTTGAATCATTTCAAACATCCATAGAATATAATGAATATTGAATGGTATTAAAAGTTAGGAATTTTCAAGTGGAGTTAGAGAGCCAAATATAGATAGAAGGAATGGGATTCACAACCACTTTTTCCCCATTTGGATCTTCTCTTTTTAATGCTTTTGGGAATAATTTTATTTCTTTTCTTTCCTTATGTTCTACACAAAGTAAACCTTTAATTCCTTTTACCATTTTTCACCTTTTTTATATTAAAAGATGCTAAATTCATCAAATATATGGTGTTAGTCAACTAATAGGGTTTTTTTCCCCCAAAAACATGTGGGGGTGAAGATTCAGACTCACAACATTTGGTCGATGAGATATGTCTTAACCAATTGAACTATACTCGATTTGACAATTCGTAGTTAATATAACCATCAAGAACCATATTCTAATCTTCAAGTATATTATAACCATTTTCTTAACGGGTTAAAGCATATATATTATTGACCAAAAGATTGAGAGTTCAAACCCTTACCTCGACCTTTTGGTAAAAAAAATATGTCTTAACTTGTTGACCTATGCTTAGACTAGCTCCTCCACATGTCGTTGAATTTTTTAAAAAAGTACTATACGATAATTTCAAATTTTATGAACTAAATATAAGTATAATTCAAACTTTAGAGATAGAAAAATGCAATTTATAGTTCAATGTTAATAAAAGATGATCTAACTTATGTGATCGATGGATTAAACAAAGATTATTGTTATATCATCGAAGTAGTTTTTAGTTGATTAGTTTAATTCAACAAGTTTATTGTTGAATTTGAAGTCAACCACATGGGTGTATCAAATTAGGTCTTTTTAGGTGTGTAACTTAAGTAAAACATGAATCACATTGTGTGCCTCATGTCTCATTAAATAACATTTTCGAAATCTACAAAATATTAAAATTTAAAAAGTACAATCTTATTATAATATTTTGACATAATCCTTCCCAATAACACTTAACCTCATACATGTAGTTGGAAAAAAATGTGTGCTCAATTGGTTAAAACATATTTTTTCGACCTAAAAGTTGTGGATTCGACTCCTTAGCTCCACATTGTTGTTAAACTAAAAAAATGTTTCAAAGTAAAATACTTTTTTAGGAAAAAAAAATTAAAAATACTTTTCAAAATTGTAACCGAATACTATTTTATTCAAAGAAAAAGACATTTTTGTTCCTAAGAAAGTTTAGATTTGGATTATGCAAAATTAAACTTTCTTCTCTGCAATTCCTCGGATCGATCCATGAAATTTGTGTAAATTTTCGGTGATTTAATCTCAAGGAAGCTAATCGGAGCAAGATACTTCAACAAAGGATATGAATCCGTCGTCGGCTCTCTCAATTCTTCGTTCAATTCGCCGCGGGACAACGAAGGCCATGGTTCCCACACCTTGTCGACGGCCGGTGGTAGCTTCGTCGCCGGAGCTAGCTTATTCGGCTTGGGACCGGGGACCGCCAAGGGCGGCTCACCGAGGGCTCGGGTGGCCGCTTACAAGGTCTGCTGGCCTCCGGCCGCCGGAAATGAGTGCTTCGACGCCGATATCTTGGCGGCCTTTGATTTGGCGATTCACGACGGCGTGGACGTGTTGTCGGTGTCCTTGGGAGGAGATCCGAATCCGTTTTTTAACGACAGCGTGGCGATTGGCTCCTTCCATGCCGTGAAGCATGGGATTGTGGTGATTTGCTCTGCCGGAAATTCTGGACCGACCGTTGGTTCAGTTGCCAACGTTGCCCCGTGGGAAATCACCGTCGGGGCGAGCACCATGGACAGGAAGTTTCCTACTCATGTCGTTCTTGGGAACAAGAAGCGGATTGAGGTTAGTGTAACTTGTTATTGAATTATAGAGAGACAATATGAAGTTTGATGGAACATTTAGACGATTTAATCGCTTTGTGTTATGACTGCACACCACATGTTTGCTGTATTTCCCTGAATTTTGAATAAAATACTTGAAGCCAATCCATATTGGTATATGCTCTGAAACCTATAGGCTGTAGCATTGAATATATAATGCATTTATCAATGACTTCTATTGCTTGAAATAATGCAAAACTAAGAAATGAGCTAAGGGGACATAATCCAGAACAAGGTTTTAACAGTAAGAGAAAGAGGGAACTAGCTCTTCTAAAGTTTTTCTCTGGAGAAATTGTTCTTTATTTTGTCTCCTTTTTGTTGAAACAGGATTAGCATTGTAAAATATATTTTCCATGGTAAATGTCTATTGAAGGAGAAGTTAGAAACATTTTGAAATTTATCCGTGGCATTATGTTTCTAAGTAATGAACTTCGATGGAATCCTTTCTTAAATTTTGTTCCAAATAACAGTTCCATTTTTTAAACCAATTCAATTGAATCTTATTATCTGTGGTATTGGCTCCAAGAACATCAAATGGATTTCAAATTGAGATCTTCATAGGTATATGGGAAAACGTCGATGTTGCTCACATTGTTCTAGCAAAACTCTTGAAGCAATTCATATAAAGTAATAGGAACCAGATATATACTAGATTGGAGATTTGGTTACAATGTTGAGGCTTTTGTTTGAAAAAAAAAAATGTAATCTTTTGCAGGGCGAAAGCCTGTACCCTGAAGCTTTGCCAAGCAGGAAGTTTTATCCCCTCACCAGTGCTGCAGATGTTAGATTGGCCAATGCATCAGTTCATGAAGCGTAAGGAAATCGAACAATATTTTTCTGTTCTGTATTCGCCATTGAAATAATCTTCTTGAACACAGTTTGTGCTATTAGAATTATCATTCTTAATTGACGAATGACTTTTTGGACCATTCAGTCAATTGTGTAAAGCCGGTACACTCGATCATATGAAGGCAAAAGGAAAGATCCTGGTCTGCCTTCGTGGCGATAATGCGAGAGTGGACAAGGGTGAGCAAGCATTGTTGGCTGGCGCTGTGGGCATGATTCTCGCCAATAATGAGGCCAGTGGAAATGAAATCCTTGCTGACCCTCACGTCCTTCCGGCCTCACACATCAACTACACTGAGGGCATTGCAGTATTCGCATACATCAATTCAACCAAGTAAGTTGTCTATTACAACATCGAGTTAAACTGATGGCTTAATTATGCAAAATACTCCTATATTTTATTCTTTGCTTAAAAAATACTCCTATTCTTTTAAAAGTTGCAATAATACCTTCCGCCTTTGCCACGTTTCAAAAATATCCTTAAAAACAAATTATGTTAGATGTTTGACAAAAAGTTGATGTAGCTGCTAATAGATTGATTACATGGATACGCTTAAGTGAAAAAACACAGCGTTTTAGGATTGGTTTGAAGTTTTGAAATAAAATAAACATTTTAAAAAATCAAAATCAACATTTAAAAAAGCAGGCAAAAACAAATGATTCGTTTTTGCACTTGAGCTGCCACGTATGCTATCTTATATCTTCGTAATCCATATGTTTGCAGCCACATCAGCTTTTTGTCAAATATCTAACCAAATTTTTTTTAATGGTATTTTTGAAACATTTAGTAAATGCGTATGGTATTATTGCAACTTTTAAAAGACTAGACGTATTTTTTAAACAAAATACAAGTACAAAGTACAAGGGTATTTTGCCTAAACTAATCACAGGGGTAAACGATATTTGGGATAATTGAGCTGTTTGGCTTCCCTGCATATGGTCTATGTACAGCACCATGCAATTATCGATGACTTTAAATTGTGAATAGGTCGCCGGAGGCTTACATCACACGAGCTACAACTCAATTAGGCATAAGGCCAGCTCCATTTATGGCAGCATTTTCATCAGTAGGACCAAGCACTGTTACTCCAGAGATCTTAAAGGTTGTCTTTTTTAACTATTTCTACTAGTTTGGCAGTTTGTATCAATCTGAACTGATTGTTAGGTAAATGTTGTGTCTGCAGCCTGATGTTACAGCTCCTGGGGTGAGTGTTATAGCTGCTTATACTGAAGCAGCAGGACCGACGAATCAAAAGTTTGATAATCGTCGGGTTCCTTTTAACTCAATATCAGGAACTTCCATGTCATGCCCTCATGTTTCTGGTATTGCTGGTCTTCTCAGGACTCTTTACCCTCATTGGAGTCCTGCAGCTATTAAATCTGCAATCATGACCACTGGTAAAAAAAAAATTAACGCCCTTAACATTTTGGTTTGCATTAATCTGTTTTTAAAATGAAATCTACCATTTCATGGAAAACTGCAAACTTCTGTAGAAATCACAGGCTGCTTTTCATGTTATCGACAAATGAGACACCACACTGATTTCTAGTTTTTTGCAGAGAATAAATGTTTCTGGTTTGGTTGTGCAATAATCCCATTTAGTCTCTAACTTTTGCACACCGATATGAAAACACATAGTACGACATTGTTTTCATTGAATCCGTTTTCAAATTCTGTTTTCAGATCACTAACTAATCATACCATAATATTCTTCTATTTTCGCAGCAAGCGCGTTGGACAACAACTTAGAGCCACTTCTCAATGCTTCCAACTCTGAGGCCACGCCATTCAACTATGGAGCAGGACACGTTCATCCTAATGGTGCAACAGATCCTGGCTTGGTCTACGACATAGAGGTTAAAGAATATCTGTTATTTCTATGTGCATTAGGATATAACGAAGCTCAAATATCCCTATTCTCCGATGGTCCCTTCAATTGCTCAGAGCCTTTTAGACTAACAAATCTCAACTATCCTTCAATTACCGTTCCTAAGCTCTCTAGATCAATCACTATAACTCGAAGACTAAAGAACGTCGGTTCTCCCAGAACCTATGAATCCCAGATAAGAAATCCATCCGGGATATCGGTTTGGGTTAAGCCAAAGAAGTTGAACTTCACAAGGGTAGGTGAAGAACAGAGTTTCAAAGTATTCATGAAAGTCCAGAAACAGAATGTGGCAGGGAACTATGTGTATGGTGATTTAATATGGTCTGATGGTAAGCACCATGTAAGAAGCCCCCTTGTGGTCAAAGCAGTCTAGTAGAAAGCTAAAGAAATTTGATTTTGTTGGTTGAGCTAGTTTCTTCGTATTAGTTCGAGGCCTCGACTTGTCGACGACGACTATAGTGTAAGTCCTCTTTTCGCTCTTCGGAGTTGTTTGGCTCATGCTCTACTACCTTGAGTCTTTTACAATAAGGATTTATAATGTAAGAGAAAGCAATAGGTAACAACAAGTGCTATTGGTTTCATTGTCATTTTTGTTCTTTGAATCCATTGGAAAATTCAGATACAAAAATTTATATTTTTCGTATAAATTGTTAACCATAGTGCTTATTGTGCCATGAAGAAGTTTCATGAGCCATGTCGAACTCCAAGTCTCCTGTAACATGTCACCGCAATGTGTTTGGTCTTAATTTCAATTTGGTTTACGTGGTTTTAAATATTTCAAGGTTTAGTTTCAATTTGGTCCTTTTACTTTAGTTAAATCTCATTAATTGTCTCTAAATCATTTTTTACTCTTCCATAATTTTCTACTTATTACTTCACTATAAATCATAACACGTTGTCACATACATATAAAGATAACGTGTCACATGTTCAATTATTTTAGTTTTAAATGTTGTGATGTTATATAATGAATGAGAACAATACGGACAAATTTTCATATTAATGTGGTGCTATAAATTTTGCATTTTTATTAATTCAATAATATATAAAAGTAGGAATTCAAATCTTCAGCACGGTAGAAGATATATCTTTTAACTAATTTAACTGTTCTGAAATTTTACTTACTTCGGGCCATAAAAGAACAAACCAAATATTTGGAGGGTTAGTGAGAAATATTCAAGTGTGGGCCAAGGTACGAAAATTAGATTGCCATCACTTCAAGTTCAACGGCGCTCCTGATTCTTGGGCCCACCTAAACTCGATACCTGATTTATGTTATGTTTCATCCCTTCATGTCCGTACCCTTTTTTTCCTTCTTTACTCATTCTCCATAATTTCTAACATTAAATTATTCAATTTCAAACAAAAAGAAATGAACGGTGCTAATTTAATCCACATTTTAATATAATCTTTATTCATTTTTGTGTGAGGTGCATTGTACATATAGAATGAAACTTGAATTTGAATAATGAGTGGTGAAATTATTACTCTTGTTTTTGTCAAGATGTTGTTTTGTACTTCGATTGGTTTTTTTAATTCGACAACATATGGGGTGGAGATTCGAGCACATGATCCTTTAGTTGGAGAGATATGTCTTATCCAATTGAACTATGTTTGATTTGACACATTCAATCGATATTTATAGAGGCATAAGTTAAATATTAGAAATTTTAATAAGCAATATTAAGGATATTGACATCGATCACAAAGGTAGCGAATATTGTGTCCCGATAGATAAAATCTTGTCATAAGTTAGACCAAACAGCTAATAAGAGAAGATAAAGGCGTGTCGCTTTATACAATGAAATTACCTTCACAAGCACGAAGTCGAGCCATGTTGAGCTAGTGTGACTTGCCCAATATTGTTAGAAGAATCAATCGAATCGTGAGGTATCGGAGATTATACAACCTAAGAGTATTAATTTTAACACTTATTTAATTTTAAAATATACTCAACCTAAGAGTGAACAATTCCCAAAAAAATCTAAAAAGGAAGACTCCATGTGACCCATGAATAGATCCGTGAATCCACATCCACTCAATCTCCTAAATTGTTATATTATTAATTTCCTTTAATTTTAATTGGGAAACTGCTGGATCTTTCTTTATTCCCCATATTACCCCTGAAAACTCCACGTTCCGAAGCGCGGAACTAGAGGGCAAATCACGTAATAGAGTGGAAAGTACAAGGGTAAAATCGGCCTCTAGAGCACATCAAATACCAGTGGCAAAACAAATCTCCCATTCTAGCAGAGTTGCAGAGCGGATCTCTGCTTTTTCATTTTCCGGCCATTGGCTGATCGGAGAAGATAACCGGAGTTTCGCTTTTTTCCGATTTGAATTGATCGTGTAATGGCGTCGTCCATGGCCGCGGTTGGAGTTCTGAGACATCCGACGACGTCGTCGTCGGCGTCTTCGTCGTCGAACGGCGGTTCTAACCGTGGAAGGAGGAGCAGCCTTCGAGGCCTCTCTTTTGCTGCGTCTCACCTTTCCGGTGACAAGATCGACTTTGGAGCTTCTGGTTTGGGATCACGACGCGTTTCTGCTGGTAGAGCGGCTCCTTTGATCGTCTCTCCCAAAGCTGTTTCTGATTCTCCGAACTCTCAGACTTGCCTCGATCCCGACGCTAGCCGGGTTGGTGTTCTTCTTTCTTTGTGCTCTTTCCTGAATGCGCTAATTGTTTGGAATTGGATTGTTTCGTTACCTCTTGTACTTGATGCTTTAGTGGATTTCAGTTAGCTTGAATTTCTGTTTGGAACTGGCACGTGTTGTTTTGGAGTGGATTGTGATTGAGTGGATTCTGTTATCTGTTTTGTTGTGTTTAGAGTGTGCTTGGAATAATTCTGGGAGGTGGTGCTGGAACGCGGCTTTATCCACTCACTAAAAAGCGAGCGAAGCCTGCTGTTCCTCTGGGAGCGAACTACAGGCTGATTGACATTCCTGTTAGCAATTGTCTCAATAGCAACATTTCCAAGATATATGTTCTTACGCAATTCAATTCTGCTTCTCTTAATCGTCACCTTTCACGAACTTATGCGAGTAACATAGGTGGTTACAAGAATGAAGGCTTTGTTGAGGTTCTGGCCGCTCAGCAGAGTCCAGAGAATCCAAATTGGTTCCAGGTGATGAAATCGAGCTTAGGTTCATTCTTTCACGATTAATGCGAAACTTAGATTCTGTGAACGCGCTGGCATTAACACTTCCAAATGCTCTGTATTAACATAACTCATAAAAGTTTGATATCGTAACCTGCAGGGCACAGCTGATGCGGTTAGGCAAAATTTGTGGCTATTTGAAGAGCACAATGTTTTGGAATATCTGATTCTCGCTGGTGATCATTTGTACCGAATGGATTACGAGAGATTTATTCAAGCACATCGGGAGACTGATGCCGATATCACTGTAGCTGCACTACCCATGGATGAAAAGCGTGCTACTGCATTTGGTCTGATGAAGATTGATGAAGAAGGACACATAATTGAATTTGCAGAGAAACCCAAAGGGGAGCAATTGAAAGCGATGAAGGTGAATTCAAACTCCAAACATTCTATCCTAATAAACTATTCTCTTATCTCTTGATTAATAAGCTGTTCCATCCTTTTAATTGTTTGGCTAGTTAGTACCCTAAGCCAGTAATCTTTATCTTCGTCTTGCTTTCTTTCCTACAGGTTGATACTACTATTTTGGGCCTTGATGATGAGAGAGCGAAAGAGATGCCTTTCATAGCCAGCATGGGTATTTACGTTATCAGCAAGGATGTGATGCTGAGTCTTCTAAGAGAAAAATTTCCTGGAGCAAATGATTTTGGCAGTGAAGTTATTCCTGGTGCAACTTCCATTGGAATGAGGGTAAGCATATATATAGCATAGATTTCGTTAGTGGATAATATACCAACTAATAGGGGCCTTGACCGCCTAACTGTCTGGTGCAAACTCTAACCATTTGATATATCTTCATACAATGATTCAAAAAAGAAAAAGTCAGAGTTCTAGATGAATTAGAGTTTTGATCTTGAACTTACGTCACTTTTGGCTCTTCTTGGTTTGCTGAAGAAAGATGACTTCAGAATTTCTTTTATTGGGATCTCTCTATAATAAAGATGTTGCTTTGACTTTATAGGTGCAAGCTTACTTGTATGACGGCTACTGGGAAGATATTGGTACCATAGAGGCCTTTTACAATGCGAATCTGGGGATTACCAAAAAACCAGTACCAGACTTTAGGTAATTTACTCAAGTTTGATTCAGTTTGCCCATTTTTTTACCATTAAAATATTATCATTTGTTTATTTGATACACGAAACATCCAATTGCAGCTTCTATGATCGTTCATCTCCAATCTACACCCAACCTCGGTATTTGCCGCCATCGAAAATGCTTTATGCTGATATCACAGACAGTGTTATTGGCGAGGGTTGTGTCATCAAGGTAACTTCTTTATGAGCAAGGTGGCTCTCTGCTATGCTAAGATGGCTTTCTACATTGTCACCACTATATTCCTCCCCCTTCCATGAGATGTTGATACCGTAACCCCTCTTTTATTCTCTCCTCAGAACTGCAAGATTCACCATTCTGTCGTTGGCCTTCGATCTTGCATATCCGAAGGTGCAATCATAGAGGATACATTATTGATGGGTGCAGATTATTATGAGGTATGGGACTAATAATAACCTTAGTTTGTTACATCAAGGAGTTTGAGAGAACTTTTAAAGTAGTACTTCATTTTCTGAATTGCTTTTTGGTTTTCTGTTTTTAAATTAAGCTTAAAATCACTACTTTTCCTTATGTATTTCTTTGTTTTGTTATCTACTCTTTAAAAATGTTTTCAAACCTTGAGCCAAAATTTTTAAAACTAAAAAAAGTAGTTTTTGTGTTTGTTTTTAAAATTTCGCTTACAATTCAAATGTGCGTTTCAAGAAGGTGGAAAACATACTAAAGAAATAGTGAGAAATCAAGCATAATTTTCAAAATTAGAAAATAACAACTTAAAGTGTTTTTTCAATTCAACAATATGTAGGGATGGAGATTCGAATTCATGACCTTTTGGTCAGAGAGCTATACCTTAACCAATTGAACTATACTTAGGTTGCCCCTTAAATAACGTGTTTTTCTTTAAGTACCTTTAGATTCTGAATATTATTTCTAAGAAAATTTTGACAACGGTATTTAATTGGTTAAGCACATTATGTTACCCTCCTTAAAAGTCTTACTAAACTCACCTAATACTGTATCTTGAAATAGAGAGCCATTCCAAGTGATGTACAGCTGCAGGACCCTGTTTATGTTGCACTTCGTTTGTTGAACACGAAAAACTGAGGGTTGATGGCATATACTGATTTGTTTTCTTCTTGTGTTTCTCAGACGGATGCCGACCGTAGATTATTGGCAGCTAAGGGCAGTGTACCAATTGGAATTGGCAGAAACTCTCACATCAAAAGAGCCATCATTGACAAAAATGCTCGCATTGGGGACAATGTCAAGGTTTGTCGTGTCAACTTGCTCGCCTTTATTTCATTTTTATTATTTATTTTATAATGGTCACGTCAAGTCCTTATTATATCATATCATGCATTTCTTGGGGTGGGGTCCCATCTGGGTCTGTTGGGATCAAAGTCGCTGCTTTCATTGGGAAAGAACGTAAAGAACACAAACAGGTAGACAAGAAATTAGTTCATCAGAGCTTCCTTTTTCCCTTGAAGTAGTTTCGACGATGGGGAATAAATCTGTTTCACATGGCCGCCCATTTACTGCCATCTTGATTTCTTATTTCAATTTTTTTCTTCTTCTGGATAACTATCATGTGAAGTCGAAGTATCAAATTTTCTTATCTTAATTTTAGAAAAGTTTGTAAAAGAAAAAAGAAGATGAAACCAAAGTATCAACTTCCCATCTTTAAATCTCATTTTAGTTACTGAATTTCATATGATCCTATCTATTTTATTTTGGTACTTAAACTAACTATATTGGACAATTTTAATTTTTGAACTTTAAAAAAAAAAAAATAGTTTTACTATTATTTATCTACCTAGTGCCTACCTACTCAATATTTGTATGCATACACTCAAATTTATAAATAAAGAAACAAATAATCTTAGAGTAAAGCTCAACTAGTTAAAACATATTTCCTCACCCAAATGGTTAGAGGTTCGGGATTTTAAACCTCAAAGATGTTGTGATATTGGGAACTAGATGGATGGTGTGTTTGGGTGATATGAAATGAATTTTCTAACTAGCCGCTTGGTATGGCACCTCAGATTGTGAATGGAGACAGCGTGCAGGAAGCAGCAAGGGAGACGGATGGGTACTTCATAAAGAGTGGGATCGTGACAATAATTAAGGATGCTTTGATTCCCAGTGGCACTGTTATTTAAAGCACTGCAGAAGAGAGCAGATATATTTTACACTCAACTGGTGCCACCCTCTCTCTCTCTCTCTCTCTTTCTTCCTCAATTTTGGTTTCTGCCTTGCCCACATATTATATTATGTCTACTTTTGACATTCCTTTTGGTAGTAAATGCAAATTTTAGGAAGAGAATCGTCCCACTCCAACACCACTAGGCAGGCACTACTTCTTACGCTGTAAATGTCCCTCTTCTGCACTGAATGATTTCATTACCTTCTTTCCTTCATTTTACTTTTAGTAATACCTTCAAATAATCACGCACTAAATTCTATTCCAAAAGAAAAAGGAGTGTGTTATTAGAACCTCCGTTCGTTTATTTGTACGCTTCTAGTCTTTGAAATTTGACCAAAACTTGAAATGTTTTCGTTTAAATTAAGTAAATAAATTTAATTTCGAAAATGAGAACTAAAAAGTAAAATTGTTGTCTGATGGAGCTTTAGCATTCCAAAATACTTGGGTACTTTTTAATTTATGCCATGTGTTTGAACATTCAATTAAATTGAATATTGAAAAGGTGCTCCTGAACACACTCTTTATGAGTTAGAAGGTACTGTACTTTTTTTTCCTCTAAAATATATTTGGTTTGAATCTCATTTTGGTCCTTAAATTTTTAAGTTTATTTTATTTTGATCTCTGAGCTTTTAAGTTTATTCTATTTTGGTCCCAAAACTTTCTAAATATCTATTTTAGTCTTTGAACTTATAAAAAATAATCATTTTGATCTTTAGTGTATAACTTTATCATTTAATATTTATTTGTTTGATACTTATCTTCAACATATGTGACTTAA
>JAOANK020000003.1:2431789-2448878 GCA_026257165.2 Telfairia occidentalis
ATGAAAACTTCTCTTATTCGTAAATTTTGAGACCGGATGGTATAAAATCAGGAAATAGTTAGACTTCTTGTTTCAGCGATAAATCTAAAAAGACTAAACAGTATTAAAGAGATGTCATAATCATTCCCTCCTCTCGTAAGAAGGGGTATTTTTGGGGCTCACGGGAATTTGTGCGATCTTGTGGGGTCTTTAGCTTGAGAGAAACAATAGAATTTTTAGGGGCTGCGAGATCTTGGAAGGATGTTTGGTCTCTTGTTCGGTTCCAAGTTTTTATTTGGGTGTCAGTTCATAAGGACTTTTATAATTATCCTTTAGGCCTTATTTTGTTAGATTGGAGTCCATTTTTTTTAACTTGGCTCATTTTGTTGGGCTGTCTTTTTGTATGCCCATTTGTATTCTTTCATTTTTTCTCAATGAAAGTTTGGTTCTTATAAAAAAAAAATCATTCCCAGGTAGGAACAACATGAGAAATCGACCCTTTCTAGAATGCAAGCTAGTTTGCTTGCTTACTCTTCTTTGATGGCAAGGAGGCATGGAAAATGAAAATTTGACAGGGTACTTCTTAAACTTAATCTGCGTGCTTTGTTCGCCATAAAGAAGTAGTTTTGTCTTGGTGAACCTCTCAAACAAAGTTGGCAAGGACCCCCAACCTATGATGTAATCCTCACCAAGATCTCTATGTCATACTTCTTGTGGTCACCATGCTCCAATCCTTACAAGTACAGTGGTGTCGCGTATTTTACTTGAAGTGATTTTTGGAAGAATATAGCAGATTTATGGGCCAATTCTAGCATTAGAGGACCAAAGAGATTATACATTGTTGGATGCGTTCCTTTGCTAGCAAGGCTTTAATTGAACCAGAAGTACATCATGCTAATTTTCCTTGAATGATTTCACATCTCAAGATCACGAATGGACAAGTACATTATTCATCCATGTGGACAGAACCCTCACAACCCAAGTACAATGATGCAATTATCAAGGGCGCGTATAAAATTGTCTTTCCTATGTCCTTTTTTTTCCATTTACACTACAAGCTCTACTCAATCAATCGGAATCTTTCAATGTGCATATTGGAGGTATATTTTTAGCCCATAATTTTCTTCGCACAACATATGAGGGATCTTCAATAAAAGCTAGTTTTATCGGTAAATGAATAAGGCCCCTCACTCTAATACGAGAACATAGATAGCAACACAATCTCCTTGTAGCTTTTCCTACTATCCTTCAATGGCACAGTAGGACTCGATAGCATTAGCTAAGCCACCTCTTTCCACACTTCATTAGTGGCTTTCATCTTAGAGATTGGCCACATTTCCTAGATTTTCCATTTTCAAGATCCCATGCTTTATTTGGTTTAAGATCAGGGCAATTCCCTTACAATTTCTTTATATAGGTTCATGCTACATTTCCATAATAATGTTGTTATCAATTAATCGGCTTGGCCAGCAAGTGTTTTTGCCTTGTCATTCGTATGGATAGTCATTGTTCTAGTATTACAGCCAGCTTTCATGGCTCCCTTGCTTTCACTTAATAATCAATCAATCCACTCCTATCCAACATCAGCATTAAACTTCATGGAGAAAAAAGATTACCTTTATAATAAGTTTCTACGACCACTTTAATTTGTTTCATTGCACAGGTTTCTTCAGGGACCTGAAACAGATCAAGTAACTGTCTCAAAAATAAAAGATGCAATTGAAGAGCATAAAGAAATCACTATTCAGATGATGAACTATACAAAGAGTGGTATACAAAATGCCTGTTTTTTTCATGACTTAAGTTGGCTGTTGGTGCTTCTTTGTCTTACAACTTGGAAGAACCTCGGTATGTTGTACTTTTCTATTGTGTTGATGCCAATTTTTGATCTCACAACTCGTAGGAAAAAAGTACTCGAATTTATTCCACTTGCAGCCCATGTATGATCAAAAGAAGGTATGATGTGAATATTCTTTCAAATAACCACCAAGACTTCATACTTTCTATCCATTTGAAGTTTCATAGAAAAGGATCTTTTCTTGACTCCCTGTATTAACAGGGCGAGCTTCAATACTTCATTGGTGTACAACTTGATGTAAAACCTCCGAGAGACCAACTTTCAGAAAGAACGGAGCATAAAAGTGCTAAGCAGGTAATTATTATTTTTTCTTTTCCCCCATTTATATACTTTATATTTCACTGGACTATCATAACACTTTTTGGTCATCTTTCCATTCTTACTATGGATCTTGACTTTGCCTTTTGTTATTATGATGTTTCATTGATCATACATCCTTTTCAGGTCAAAACTATAGCAGAAAATGTTGACAAGGCTCTCCGCGAACTTCCTGATGCCAACTTGGTAGGGTACTAATTTAGTTATTTTTCCTTGTGATTGGATTTGTTAATGTGTTTTTTGGTTACAATTTTGATGGACTTTTTTTTAAAAAAAAATACTGTTATGGTTTGGTTATATTGTTGTGCGTGTTAGTATACGCTGTTCTATGACTTCTTCAACTTCTGGGAAGATGGACTGAAACTTTTAGATATGCCAAAATATTCCTTTTAGATGGGAACAGCTTATGCAGCTATGCAAGTTTCTATTTTTTTGAATCATATCAGAAACCAAAGAATTTGTGGGCAATCTACTGTCAGCCAGTATTACCAAGGCCTCATAAGAAGTACAGTTCTTCCTGGATAGCCATACAAAAGGTACATTTAACGTTAAGATGACATATTATTGACTCATAATACATTTGAACAAGAGAAGTATATAACAAATGTGACTTTTCCAGTATCAATATCAGAAGAGTTTAGTCGCTCTAAACATTTGCCTTCAAAGAGTTCACCGAAAAAAAAGTTTTATTTGAAACACTTCGACTCTACTTGCTAGATTTTGAATTTCGATGAATAGATGTTTTGCATGTTATCTTTTGTTGCTGACTATTAGATGGCATTTAGTTCCACATTGGGACAGTTATCACGGTACGACCCACAAATGAGATGAGTTGATAGTTACTCAGTTTTTTACTTCAAAATCTACATTGTTTCATAGATTACAAGTCATGGTGGAAAGATTGGACTCCATCATTTTCATCCCATAAAACCACTGGGTTTTGGAGACATTGGCAGGTAAATTCATCATTTCATTATCCAAAACTATATATACATTGTTGGGATGCCCTTCTTTGAACTAGTTCTTATCATGGTCTGCATTGGATGTATCCATTAGATGTGTTGAGGGTAATTTAAACTCTTTTAGCATGTTGGTAAAATATTCTCTAATCTTGTCAGTTTTAAGAGAAAACTACATGGATTAGAATCGTTGGTCGATCATTTTGTTTTGATCAGGATAACTAATATAAGAAGTGCTCAAACTACCACAATCCTAAGAAGTTAAGCTATTAAGTTACGATAAATTTAGTCACTTGGATATTATTTAGATTACTACTAATCTCAAAATTTGAGCTGCTGAGATTAGGATAAATGTAATCATTCCATACATTCTACAGCTTTCGCTCCTAAACTTATCATTTTCTTGATCTAATCAAAAGTGATGGCTGTTGCAGTGTTCATCTAGTAGAACTAATAGGAACAGGGGAACTATTTGCTATGAAGGCAATAGAGAAGTCGATAATATTAAAACGTAACAAGGTAAGAAAACATACATTCTGATTCTTAATTTTCATAATTCCCCCCATGTTGCTTTCATTTCGCTAATCCCAGTTGAGCAAGTCAATTGCACAGTATACTTTATTTTTCTGGTAGATTGGAAAAAACATCTTGCACTTCAGAGCAGGTGTTAAATCCTTGCACAATATACTTTTGACCTTTTGCTCGAAATGATAAATCCTTGCATTAGAAAGCTGCATGTTTTACTCCTAGAACTAACTTATTCGTTTATACAAATGATAAGCTAATGTGTTAGGAGTCGTTATTCGATATTATTTGTAATTCAATTTCTTATGTGACATCTCAACCAAAAAATCGATTCGGGGGAGCAAACATTCAATTTTTTTGAAGTATGATTTATTATCTCAAAGAGAGAGAGAAAAAGAGGAAGAGTTGTGCATAAGATTCAGTCATTTAATGTTCTTTACTTGGGGATAAAAACATCCATTTTTCTTGTTCGTCGAACAGGTTCACCGAGCATGCATGGAGAGGGAAATCATATCACTTTTGGATCATCCTTTCATGCCAACACTATACTCTTCATTTCAGGTATTCAAAATACTCAAGTACACAATCATGCTAATTCCTGCACTTATAGCTTGGTAAGTTCTTTACTTGGAGCAATTCGGTCATCAAGAGGATGTGAATCATTTTAGTGATTATATAATACCCCATATCCGCATCGGTTAATAACGCTTCTCGTTTTATTGCATTCCTTAGTTTTGATCTTTAGTCTATTTCTTTGTACCATCACAAGCTTAGGAAATACTAAGAAGCAGCTCATGTTTCCACAGTACATGCTTAATTGATTAGAGTTCAAGAGCGGTTTCAATTATCGTCTATTATACTGATACCGTTGCCTCTTTGTCTCGTCAGACGCCTACGCACATTTTTCTGATTATGGATTTCTGCCCTGGTGGAGAGTTATTTGCCTTTCTTGACAAGCAGCCAATGAAAATGTTTAAAGAGGAAACTGCTAGGTACCTTAAGAAAATACTTATGTTCTGCACTCATGAACCTGTTTCCTGTGTTAATAATGGGGATGTGATAGGAACAAACAATGGTCATTTTTTCCCTTTCTAGTTTGCTTGAGACTTGAGAGTGTTTTTTCAATATCCTAAAGAAGTAGTACTTTCTACCTATGGGAAAAACACCAAATATTGAAGAGGAGGAAGCAACTAGAAATCATGAACGATGGGGATAAGGATAACTATCTAGAACTGAAGAAGCAATTCAATTCATGTTTGGTTGAATATTAAGATACTTAAAATTACTTTGGGAAGAAGCCCCTAATAAATGTTTTTTTTCCCCTTGAAGCACTTGAAAGAAACTATTTCCAAAAGCACTCTCGAAAACGCTCTTAGTATTCTATTATCTCTAATATATGAAATATGTTTGAACAAAATAATGCACACTTGTTCTTGTTCCCATGATAGAGGAGTCAATCCTAACCCACCAAGTGTAATAAAGTTAAAATCAATATTGATATTAATGACTTCCATATCTAAGTTAGTTTAAAGTTTGAAATCCTTTTTACTCTGTCCCCTAAAAAGAGAGATTTTTCACACTTATTAGTATAACACCATGAGGTAAAGGGACTTCAATGCTTGCTTCCTCTTTAATCTATATTTGATCTTCATGGCTTTCCCTTTTTATGTATCAGCATCTGCATTCAGAATCCTTTTAGCATTTAAATGATGAACATCACTATATTTCAGGTTTTATGCTGCAGAAGTTGTCATTGCTTTGGAATACCTTCACTGTTTAGGTAAGATAATCGTCGAGAATTTATCGATACCTTAGTTTCTGCTTCTCTTATTTTTTAAGCACATTAAAATTCTTACGAGTATCGTCCAGGAGTATTAGAATCATCAATCCACTTCAAAAAAAAATTATATTCATATTTTTTGTGGCTTTACAAGGATACAAATATAGTGCACAATGGAGACTCGAGTAAGTTGAATCGTGTACCTTCTAATAAGATGAAATTAGGTCTGTGCACAATCAAATCAAGACAGCTTGAGGAATTATATGATAGAATCCATCATACTTCGACTCAGTTTAGATCCATTTAAGACATTAAATATCACATAAGTTTTTTGGGAACAAATATTATAGGGTTAGGAGGCATCATGTCAAGTTTCAGCAGTGGTGGTATGCTAATCTCTGTTAAAAATAAATTTTTAAGGGTTTGAAGCTAAAAATACTTTAAAATTAAAGGACACAGTTATACAACCTATAGAACAAATCCTCTTCAAGTAAGGTCGTTTCGTTGGGACAAAAAAGAAAAAAAAAACTCTTACAAAATTAAGTACAAGGTTTAGACTTTACAATTTTTAAGAAGCATGTTTGTCTAATAAATTGTCTGTCACTATTTCTATTACCAAATAGTGACTGTTTACATTCACTAAGTCGTCTTAATAACCAAGATCTAACATGTAGGTTTGTGATACCATGGGTTGAACTAATGTTCCATTAGGGCTAGTGAAAACTTTTTAAAGGGAATGAGTTCAAACCATGCGGCCTTATGCTTAATATTTAAAATCTTATGAGATTAGTTGAGGTGTACGTAAGTTGACTTGGACACTTCCAAATATTAAAAAAATGTAGATTTGCCTTCTAATATTGAATGCCTACTATGATCGACAAGTTGTCAAATGACAATGTTATAGCCACCATGCCCATACTGTATTAGCTGTTACAATATATTTTCCACTCATTGTTTCAAGCTTTGGTTTTGATATGAACTGCATATCATCATGTTTGTGATCATTTTTCTCAACTCCATACAGGTATTATCTATAGGGACCTAAAACCCGAAAACATTCTACTCCAGAAGGATGGGCATATCGTCCTCACCGATTTTGATTTATCGTTTAAGACGTCTAATGTGCAAGTATAGATCTGTTTGCTTGTTGAGACATGTTAATTTCCTTCCATTATGTTAAGACATTCGACCCAAGAACTTTATCTCTTTCTTGCAGACCATAGAATCACCATCGTCGAAAAGGGCTAGGAGATGTAGGCATAAACCGCTACCGGTGTTCGTCGTTGAACCCATTGTAGAAGTTAATTCATTCGTTGGAACAGAAGAGTACATTGCTCCTGTAGGATCAAATCTTTACAGGCAACTTTAGTCACTCAACATAACTAATTCTATCTGTTAGTTTTTTTCTTCTAAGTTCTTATTGTCTGTTTGTTGCAGGAGATTATAATGGGAGCAGGCCACAATAGCTCTATTGACTGGTGGACTCTTGGTAAGAACACAGCACCTGATAAGTATATATCAAATATTCGTATTCACAGATAATAGATTAGGTATCAATTTCAAAATAGATTCGAATTTTTGCTAATTGATTAATGAAAGCTTTGTTTTTGGCAAGAAACCGAGTGTTCTATTGAAAAGATCAAAGAAAATACAAGAGAGAACAAGGACATACAAAGGGGAGACCAACAAACTAGAGAAACGGTCTCCAATCCAAGAGAATCAAACCAAGATTATAATTACGAAAGGGACTAGTGACAAACGCCCAAAGAGAGGTTAAACCTAATACCCTCCCAAGCCCCAGACCTCCTCATAAAATCTCTCAAAATTTTTAAAAAACCTATTGTTTCTCTCTAGTCAAATTTCCCAAAGTAAAGTAAAAACCAAGTTTGCCACAACACTCTCCCCTCATCACGAAAGGGAGGATTCAAAAGCACCTCCTCCACCAAGAAACTACAATCTCTATTACGAGCCACACTCTCACCAAAAGAATTCAGCTAGTGGTTCCAAAGATCACGGGCAAACTGACAGCCCCACATCTAATCTATTAATGAAAATTTAACAGCTTAGAGAAAATAAGATATTTGAAAGTTGAAGGACTGAAAGAATATTCAAAAGTTTAAGAGCCAATAAAAAAAAGTAGGAAAATTCAAAGAAAAATGGAGTGTAGGCCTAAATTTTAATTCCTTGGCTTATTTTCCCCCTGTGAAATGACTAAAATTATTTGAATTGGGTAATGGGATAAATGTCAGTTAATGCTTGATTTTCCAGCAACATCTATGAGGCTTTTCCTTTTCCTTTTTTTAATCATTTGATGCATGGAATTCAGGTATTTTGTTGTATGAGATGCTCTATGGTCGCACTCCCTTCAAAGGCAAGAATAGGAAGAAAACATTTGCCAATGTTTTATTCAAGAACTTAACCTTCCCCTACAGTATTCAGGTAAGTAACTATTTTCTTTCCCTTATTATTAAGGAAATGATTTTTATTCCATTTTCTGAGAAACTTAATAAAGAAAATATTTATGTATAAAAGAACTAAATCCTGTCCAATATTCAGTTCTTCCTTGAGAATTTTGTGCTCATGCTTAATGTTGCAGGTAAGTCTTGCAGCAAAGCAGCTGATTGATGCACTACTACAGAGAGACCCTGCACGTCGTCTAGGATCATGCACCGATGCCGATGAAATCAAACGACACCCTTTTTTCCGACAAATAAATTGGCCTAAAATTCGAACCATGGTAATACCACTTTTAAACATCCACAGCAAGTCTAAGATTTCAGCACAGAGCTTACGCAACAAAATCTATATGATGTGACAAATCCTTTGAAAAGCAAGGCTTCAACATAAAAAGCAATTGTTTCTCTTTGGGTGCAGACCCCACCATCAAATGTAGCTCTTCAATTAATTGAGAGAGATCCAAAAGCTAATGATTTGAAGTGGGAAGATGGAGTGCTTAGCCATTCAATAGGCACTGATATTTGCTAAAGGATCTCATCCTCAGCAAGGCAGATATTGAGTCAGGATTACAGTACTATACTACATGATATAAGACATGCATGCTTGTACCTTAGTGGATGTACAATCTCAGCTCAAGAGAACAAAGATTTTAAGGCATGGGATTGGGGGCCTATTGATTGTTCCAGTCTGGTGGCCCTGTGCTGGAAGAAAAAAGACAGGTTATCTTGAGACCATCTCATAGAGTATGGAGACAGTTAGCTTTGTTTATATGTGCAGAATAAAGTACCGTTCAAAAGAATGCATCCTCTAGTTTCTAAAGGATCTAATCTGTGCATGCCTTAAATTGAACATTCTACCATAAATTCACTGACGTACTCTTGTTAAAGAAAACCTTCTCTCCCCAGTTATTACACGAGGTCTTTACCATCTTTTCATCTTCTGTTTTTCTTGTTCAAAGTGTGATAATAGAGATTCAAACCTTCGACCATTTAGTCGAAAATATATATCTTAACCAATTGACTATATTTTCATCTCCCTGTTTTGCATTATTTCATGTAAATATAATTTTAAAACTTTTAAAATACATGAAGGAAGTCAATGGACTGTTGTCTAAAGCACAGCTAGTAATTTAAAATTTTCATGATTAAGAACAGAACAACCCGTAAGCATTTAGCCGGATAGATGGCATCACTAGAAAACCAGAAAAGCAATTTGTGTAATACTACAAATGCAGTAAGAAAAATAAGGCATTCACTTGTTCGATATACTCCAAATAACATATAATTACAATACTTCAGAACAAAACAATTTCCCAAAAAACTGGAAACATACACTCTCAATTATTCCTACTTGGTGGCCTGTGCAATTATGTTGCTTATTGAACTAGCTTGCTCCTTTGCAGTCTCCACCAATGAATCCTATGGTGGAATATCAGTTACCATATCAAATAAACTGAAAATCATAACGCAGGTATTGCAAAGATAAAGGAGAAAGTACCTGTGCAGCTATCAATCTTGCAACTGTTTTTTTGCTTGATTCTTGGAGTTCGCCAGCAATCAGAAGCTCATCCAATATATAATAGGCCTTTGATGTTTAAAAAAAAATTCATCAAAGTTGTATATCAAGGTTGTGAACATTCACTCAAGACAAGTTTACAGGTGAGAAGCTAGAGTCCAAGTAACTCGGGCTTACACAAAATACCAATGTCTGGCACGCATGAGGCAATGAAATGCAAATTAAAGAGAAGGTGCACCTTTAATATAGGCAAATAAATCATACCTTGTGAAAGTTGAAGATCAAATCCAATTCACAAACCTACAAACATACATAAAAATCAATAATAAAAATAATAAATAAATAAATAAAATGTCAGTTTAGACAGTCAAATAAAGAGTAGATGCAAAATGAATAGCCTTAAACACCTTATGAACTACAATTAAAGTTCACTTACACTGCCAAAGTAACGGTCCAAAATCTCAACATAATGATGAATAATTTCCAGGATCTCTAATTCATTGTCATCCTGATCAATGCACATGCAAAAGTAAAGACTGGCATATCTGCATTGCCCATCCAATAGAATCATTAATCATTTTAGAATGGGCAACATGGACAAAATAGCGATTGGAACTGTAGGACATATTAATATAGCATGACGTACCTTTTATAGACAGCTTTGAGTCCCCTCCATTCCACAAAATTACAAAGCTTAGGCCCACGATTTAGAATCATTCCACTAAGCTCACGGATAACCTTTTTAAAGAACATGAGCAGACACAAGCACAAGCCATAATGTGGTAAGTGCAGTAGATCCATGGAGAACTAAAACTTGTTAAAGCAATAAGCTTTATAGTTGTGCTTTTGCAAATATTCTCTTTGGATTAAAACTAAAAGAAGCTATCAAAATTAAATTACAGAATGAGGCAAATAGCTGACTTACCTTAGATCTCTCCTTCTGAGTATAAGGAGAATACCATTTTGTCAGCCTCACTTTTCCTTGTCTACTAATAAGAAGCACGAAGTGAATCTGGAAATTTACACCAACAACGTTTAGAACACCATGTAAGGTATAAAAACCAAACTTAATAGAACAAAATTTGATGGGTCAGGAACTCATGGCTGAAGCACATTCATAAGCTTGAGAATAAAAGAAATAGATCAAGAATCGCCATTCCTCCAGTTTGGACAACTACAGACTCAATGATTAGCATAACAGAGAAGCAACAGCTCCGCCCAAGAGGGGCAACCGAATGAGGGAGTTAGGACGGACCACAACTACAATCTCAGACCACCTAGCAAGACTAAATCCAAATCCCAAGGATAAGGAACTATTCCTGAAATCGCAGATGCTATGCAGCCACATACAGGAACGCGCGCACAAATCGAAGAACACAGAGGAACAAAAGCTGGGGAACTCGGGATATCAGCCAAGCAAAGATCTGAATCTTTACAACATCGACATCAGTCCAAATCGACTTCAGAACGAAAGAACAATTCAGAAGTAAAAGAGGAGCCAATTAAACCATCCCATAAAGAAAGAGCAAAGCAGATCCGCGATGAGGTAGACTATAACAAATTAAACATAGCAATTCAAACCTTGAAACAATTAAAATTTGGAAATGATATCAAATCAAATGAAATCACTAACCATTTTGCTGTGAACTTTCCGTAATCAAAAGTTTTCAACCAAAATTTGATCTCTCCGATCAGAGTACAGTTTCTCCTCCGTCGTACTGCTGTAAATATATGTTGTCCAGAGTTCCTACCCGCCAAAGGCTTCGGACATGAAAATGGGCCGGGTTCATCGAGGCCCATTTTATACAATTGGGCCTACATGTCCAATAATTACAAGCCCAACCTCAAAAGTAAAGATTATTGTTTATTGTTTTTTCTCGGGGGATCGTTGACGTTGAAATAGTTTTCTTTCAAGTCGTTGACATGTTTATTTTAACTTTTTTAAAGCGTTGACCACGCTCTCAACATACGTGAGCGCGTGGGATTAAATTATTAAAGGAAAAAAAAAAGAAAGTATATTTTCAAACCGGCCATTATCATTGTTCTATATCTTATATTTACATCTTTTGTATTTATTAATTTTTTTGTGCATTTGAAATATTATTTAAAATAATCTAATGATTTTAGCAGAAAAAACAACTCTGAACTATTTTAAAAGGTAGATCTCTTTTTTTACAATTTCGAAAGATATGTTATTTGCGTAAATAAATTATTTTTTAATTAATTAAAAATATTTTCAATTATTATTATTATTATTATTATTTACAATTTTCTAGAACAATCCCAAACGACCCCAAATTTTCTCTAATATACTCAAATTTTATATAAAAAAGCGTTTTAATTTTTTTAAACAAATTAGCCAACTTTTTTTAAAAAACAGAAAACAAAATAAAAGCATCGTGACCTTATTCTCTAGTTTTTGAAGTTAATTGTTTAGACTATACAAGTGAAAACTCGAGGATTTGTGCATAAAAAATTTCCAAAAAAATTCATCTATCAATAAAAATTTCTTACAGAATACAAGCAAACATATGAAAATTCAAATTATAAATAAATATTCTAAACGAATCAGCTTTTGCTGGTTGATCTGTGTCTTAACAACCATTCCTGTAAACTTAAAGTTCCAAAAGGATTTAGAGTGTAGTGAAGAGGAAGGATCTGCAAAGAGGGCAAGTGAAGTGATTTCTTTGGAGCCAACTCTCAATACATTGCAGATGGAAAACATGGCGACATCTATGCAGTTGGCTCACCAAATCTTCTCCGGCGAACTCCACCAAGCAAATGGAACAAACCTCCTCCTCTGTTTCGCCACCGCCATGAAGCTCTTCGAACCTACAAACTGGCAGCTTGACCTCGGCCGGCGATGTCTCCATTGTGAGCGGTTGATGCGTCCTGCCCGACAGAATGTCGATAATGTTCCCGATGGCGATCCTCAGTTGACGCAGAGGGATCCATACACAAGTAAAGAAGACAATGGCGACCATGCACACTGGCCCCTGACCGAGCGCCAAGCTTATCATTCTGCCAAAAACTTAAGCAGCAGTAACTTCTTCTTCTTTTCTTCTATTTCTCTCTCTGTTGCTGATTTTTCTGACCAGGGAAGAACTAGTGGCCTTTATATAGTAGAAACTTGGCTTCCCAAAATCAGGTGAGTTGACTTCAGGCCTTGACTTTTGGAGGAATATAGCCAATCAAGGATACTTGACTCATAATATAATAGAGATTGTAAAATTTGGGATTGTAATGCTTAACTTTATATTGTAAATTGAACCATCTATACAATACTAACCAATCTTGTAACCGTCGTAAATACAAGCATTTTAATCTTTACGATTCCTACCATTTAAATTCTACCCAACAGCCAAATTCTATGCCAATAAATTCACATGATTGTGCAAAGAAATGAGTTCATAATTTGTAATGTACGCAATATAAAAAATCAATTTTATGAGCTTAAATTTATGTAGCCTAACCAACCTAAGGGCTAAAATCAATTTTATGAGCTTGAACTTATGTAGCCTGACCAACCTAAGGGCTAAAAACACACCTCAACTGATGAAGACATATCCTTAGCCAAAAGGTCAGAGATTCAAATTCACATTCTACCTGTAGAATTCAAAATATAACAATAATAATAAAAATTAGACACGAGACATAAATTTAGATCTTGAAATTCGTGAGACAAATATCTCCTCAATGAGTTTCTTTGTTAATATTTTAATATGTGTTGAACATGATTCCGGCTAGAAAGAAGGGCCGGCGCCGACCCGAGATTCCACTCAATACTTCATAAGTTAGTCAATGTCTCAAGTATCTAAATATTCACATGATACCAACAAGCCAATTATATTCCCATACATATCTTAACACTACCATTTCATTTTTCACTTATAATAATAATAAGAAGAAAACAAGAGCATCCACCTCCCTTCCCAGATTAAACTTGCACTTCAAGATAAAGAAATACCGACCAAATCACCCATACTCTTCTTGGGAACATACATATATATCTGATGAGTTGTGTTTAGCTTTAAAAATAAATGGTTACCTTGCAACATGGGCTTTCTTTCTCACTCTCCCCTCCAAAGCCAGATGGTGTATCTGTTCCATATTCTTCACTCTTCTCACCTAAATTAAATAATAAAACAGAATAGGAGTACAGCCATGAACAGAAATCTCCACAGAGGACACTTTCATTCTTGCTTTTAGACGGAGACAGCTCTTTAAAGTCAAGATCAGCTAAGCCTGATTACAAATCCATCTCTGAATAGCCATTAATGGCAGAAAGCAAATAAATATTCATAGCTTACATAATCGTTCGTAACAAATCACTAAGAGGCAAATGGTAAATTTAACACATTTTTTGATGTTCAATCTTGCAACAAATACCCGTCAGTCATTAACGTCCAATCCATGCCGAGTGATCCACACAGTCATCAACCAAGGGTAGGATTTAATGGACTTTGATTGCACAAGTATTGTGTTCCCCCATGCTTGACCAACTTTCAAGGTTCACTTCAACAGTTGTACATAGTTCACTCTTCAACTTCAACCAAATTCTTCTTCTTCAACACAATCATTATATTCTGGCTACTGAGTTTCAATGATCTCCACCAGTGATATGATTGGTCTTCACCTACATAATCATACAGATCAGCATGAATACTTGGAAGCTGCATATCCTTGGCCATAATTAACAGAATATACATTATGCGACCTTTTTAAACGACGACTCCTATTTGATCCATCATAATAATGGCCGAATAATATTTGGGGGAACTCTATTGATTTAGGGAATTGGTTACTATTCCGAATCGCACAAAAGAGAAAAAAAATTAGGAGTGATCTGAACAAAATATTGTGTACAAACTTCCACTCATCAATTCCCAAAACGAAATGACCTACCAATCTCAAGTTGAGTTCCGTCCACTAGTGAACTTCTCCCATAAGATGCAACTTTAGCTTGCAAATATTTAAGAACCTTAAAGATTGAGATGTGTTTCCTCATTGAGCATCACAAGTCAAAACCTTCCCAGTAAATTGTTCTTCTAGACTTTGAAATGAAATTAAAGACAGTGAGAAATGCTCACATAATTCTACGTTTGACATACCATCATGTCATGTTGTAAAAATTTCGTCACAAATATGCTCGTGCAAACGAAGAAAATTTGAGTACCCCTAGAAGGCAATTTGAACCTTTTCAATCAGGTGAACTCAAAAGTGAATTTTATTCATGTAAGCTTTTGGACTTATTGCTGGTGTTAATGAGAGAGAGAGAACAGCAACACTAAGTAAGATTTACACCAAGTCATCGTAAGCTCATCCTTTGTGGAGTTATGTTGGAGGCTGTTAACGCGTGTGTTTATCTTATTGTCCCTGGTTATACGTTGAAGGCCAGCTTTATGTTGAGCAATTCAAAAACTTATAAACTTGTGCATTAAGCTTGAGGCCGATCAGAGGAAATCAAAATTTGCTAAGTAACAATCTGTTTTAGTGAAGATAAGTAGATAACGAAAAAGAGATAATGAGGGGAGGGGGAGGGGGAAGATTAAGAGAAAGAAGCTACGTCAAATTAAATAATAGTCACATCCCAGAAAGTTCCTAATATGTTACATGAACCACTTTTACACATCACAATCATCCTAGAATGCTAATGAAAAAGAAATTTGATAGATTCTTTTTCCACCAAAGACTATAAATTTTAATTAGACTAAGATAACACACAGGCTATTCTTTTCCCACTTGTTTCGTACCTTATCACTATACCCAACAATTCGTACAAGTTTGTAGATGCTACCAAAATATTGAAGAGAATATCCATTGTAACATATCGGTCATCTACTCAAATTACTCCATATAATAGAGGAAAATATCTTAAATTTGCGAAGGAATTACAAAAGAAAGAAGACTTACAACTTACTACGACAACAATCTCAAAAAAATTCCTTTGTTTTCTTCCCAAAGATTACTTCCCAGATATTTGGTGAGAAGGGGGCTCTTTTATTCAGAAATTCTCTTAAAGCTTTCTCATTAATCAAGAATCCCTTTTGTTTTAAGGTTTCCATGACACTCCGAGCTTCGTCCACTCCCCTTTCTTGGCATAACTCATCAATTAGGCCAACAAAAGTGGTTAAATTTGGAGAATGCCCAGATTCTAACATCTCAATGCAAAATGCTAAGGCTTCCTCTAATTTTTTGCATTTGTACAGTCCCTGTATCAAGATGCCAAAACTGAAAGCATTGGGAGAAATGCCATTTTTCTGCATTTTCCTGAAAATCCTAACGGCTTCATCAAGCTTCTCAGCCTTGCAAAACCCATCTACAACAGCAGTGTAAATCACAACTTCTGGAATTGTACCCTTCTCACGTATCAGACCAAAGAGTTTCATTGCTTCTTGGATAAGCCCATCTTTGCAAAGCCCATCAAGCATGGCGACAGCGTTAGGAATTAGACCCGTCTCCTTCATTTTCTTGAATATCTCATCGGCTTCTGGTGGACGTTGCGGTTGCGACTGCTTCTCCTGCATTGATTCAGAAAACGGAGGAGGAGAACACTGCTCCGTCTTCTCTTTCTCTTTACTACTTCTCTGATTATCAGTATTCAGCTTGAACTTCTCAAGAAAGCTAAAATCCTTCTGAGACAAAGAATCACCCCTTTGCCGCGAAATTGACCCTTCATTTGCAAATCGAAACGAGGAGCCTTCCGAATGTTTATTAATTCGTTGATTCCGATTATCCCTAGGGTAAGGATCAGATACTTCCCCGGTGAATTTGGGACCTCGACGAGCATCGCGGGTATCCGGAGAAGAACGCCGGTGCAGCGGGCTGTTTCTCGACTCGGACTTTGAAAAGGCCCAATCGTCATCCATGGAATTGGAGGCAAAACAGCGAGATTGCACCGGCAAGGGTGAGAAAGCCGGCGTTCGCAATGAATCTTGGAGCAGAGAAGATTCTCTTTCCCATTTCCAAATTGTTGAAATCAAATTCTTCGAAACTCGAAGGCGAGATTGCAATTGCAACAGCAACGCTCCCATGAGAATCTCGAGCTAAGAAATTGATGAATTGCTATCAGTCGAAAAATGATCGATAACTATTGAGTGTGAAATTGGTGTTAGGGTTTTAGCAAGGGTTATGTGCATTCCATTCTTCTTGTAATTGAAGATAACAGAAACTAGGTAAAAAAAATACTTTATTAATTTCATCAATATTAAGTGTTGAATTTTTATTATATAACAATTTAGTTTTTTTTTTTTTTCTTTTTGAGTTTAACATGTCCCAGTGAGAGGATTTCAACTCATAACATATTGTCAAAGAGATATGTCATTAAACTATCGCAATAATTTAATGGTTGCATTTAAAATTTAGACGTTAAATTGTTGTTAATTTAAAAATATAAATACTAAATCATTACAAATTAAAAATAGAGATTAAATAATTATTTCAAGAAGTGTTTTTGATTTTCAGAAACTAAAAAAAGTGTAAAATAATTTATTTTTAAAGATTTTGCTGGTTTATTATTTTGTTTTTTATGTAATACATATTTTAAGACGATTTTAAGAATTTAATCATTAATAACATAACAATTGTTCAACAACACGTGGGGTAGAGAATTTGAACCAATGATCTTTTAGTCAAAGAGATATACAGTTATCTATTTTGCTAGTGGGGGTAGGGGATGTACAATGGACATTTGATTTG
>JAOANK020000003.1:2474624-2496770 GCA_026257165.2 Telfairia occidentalis
CATCAAAATTAGCTTAAAAATATCCAACACCCTAAGATTAAAGAATGTTTAGTCACTCAATAGGTCCAAAATACAGCAGTTCAGATTAATTAAACATTAGCAACAAGAATTAGGAGAAAAAGAGAAAACTCTCAAATCGTCTCGATGTCGTTTCATTCGCCGAGCCACTTATCGTGCTTAGTTTTCACCCCCAAACAGGCTCCATTGAACTCCAGCACAGAAATCCAGACCTCTCACATTACCGTTCCTCGAAGTTTGCACCAAAAACAGCCTCTCACAAACCCTAGGCAAATGATTCATTATATATAATTTATCGTAGTGTCAAGACGATAAGAAATAGCGTTGAGACACTGCCCTTCAATATTGCAAGAAGGCCACCGTTTATTTTTAAGACGAAGAAGAAAATAATCTGTAAGAGTCGAGTAGCATCGCGACGTTACTTCGTGAATCGAAATCTGCCTTCTGTTGTAATGAATGGTGCCGAGATGCTATCATCCCAACTTCTCAACGTTGTCGCTTTTGTCCTTCTCTTCACTATTTGGGCGTCTCAACGCCCTCTTTTGGCATTGAGATGCTAGGCCCTTGCGTTGTGCATCAATTCCTTTTTCTTTTCTATGCTTTAGCCAATTTTTGCACTTCTTTAGCTCATTTTTCACCCCGAACAGCTTTAATTTCATAATTTCTCCTTCAATGCTCGGTTCCTATAAAATTCAACAAATACAAGCATCAAAGCACACTTATAGACCACAAAAGCACTAAATTAGAGGTCTTAAAATAGCACTTTTTGAGTGCTATCAGCCGTAGCATAATCTTGTGACAAGAGAAGGTCGCCACCACACCACGAACTTCGTCCCTGAGGCCCATGATAAAACACTTCGTCTTTTAGGCATTCGTGTCTACTAACTTAAGAGCGAAGCATGATAGCCTGGTGAACTCACGTTCACACTTCTCCACTGATCGGCTGCCCTATTTTAGATTTAGGAATTCAAACTGCTTCTCAAAACGTGCGATGGTCGAATAGTACTACTGTCTAAAAAATACTTCCTTAAATTGCGACCATGTGACCAGCACTCCTATACGATCAATCGATTGCTCAGTTGATTCCCACCACAGCAATGCATCTTCCCTCGGCATGATGACGGCACACTAAACTTTATACTACTTGGGGCAGTCCATATAACAAAAATGGATGTTATAGACTAAAGCCAGGACTCAGCTCTAGTAGGATTTCGATTGACACCCTGTTAAAGATCTGAGGGCCGTACTTCTTAAAATCTTTCAAGTACCTCACTTGAAGCGATACATTCCCACAACCCTGGAAAAATTATACCATCTGGCGGGAAACCGCAACCTACACCAATGATTGCATGATCTTCATTGTTAGAGGTTCCGCTACAGGTGGAGCATGCTGCTCCACTAGTTACTTGTCAAGTTGTGATTTTTTGGATAGTTGATGTCCTTGAAGTTCGACTCCTTGTGCCCTTGAAGCACATAAGTTTTTGTAGAAAACATATTGTAATGGAAGCATTATGTTGCTTCAGAAGACCACTAAATTTGATGGAGCTTACGAAAATTTCAAAGGGTGGACAAAGTTTAGAAAGATGGTTCTAAAGTTTGTGAATGGAAAAGAGAATGATCCAAAGATGGAGTTTCTGAATAGTCAGTTCGTTCCTTCCGAGACTTACCCTCATGAATTTTGGGCGTGCTTAATGGACCAATGATGGAGTGCTTTGTCCAATCATCCATATCAGATATCGAACAAGTATGATGGATCATATACGATTACTGAATCAGCCACTTGTTCACGCACCACAACTTCCAATTCTCCACATCTTTTGAACTGGAAGTGGGGGAGTTGTTTCCTTTTTCTCTCTAACTATGTTGAAGCTAATATTTATCCGACTTGGCAAAAAGATAATAATAATTTCTTTCTCTATTCAGGAAAAAGCACTACGTGAATAATTTTCTTAAATTGTTAAAGGAAAAACTTATTAAGAACTTGTATTTTTTTTTTTTTTACCAAAAGCTAACCATAAATTCGCAGTGGAGACTAATTTTATAGTGTATTGCAACTACAAGAACTAAATTTGAACATTGAAAAGTACAAAAATTAAAAAAGAACAAATGCCAAAGTACATGGACTAGAACGATATGTAAACCCTATAGTTATTTCCTCTCATTAGCAATATCTGTGTAACACTTGGTGATTCCTCGCCACTATTTTTATTAAAAATTTGATATCAAGAGTCTAATATTTGCATGAACAATCCACCAACGATGCACTCTAGATTTTTTGTAGTTTTTTGGTTTTAATTTCAAATGCAGATCGAGCATTTTATCTCATATTCTTCAAAGATAGCTACAGAGTACGGAAGGATGATATTACAAACAATGATATAATGGTATGAAAGATACTTGTGTAATGGAAAGGTTTAAAAACATCATGTTCTAAATCCCATGCCAAGTTGAGTACCATTGTTAGTTAAAAAATGACAACTAAAATATCTAACAAAATGACAAATTTTACCATAGCATAGCAAGGTTGGAGAGATGCATATCATTGATATGACAGATTTTACCATAGCATAGAGTACTTTCTTAATCATGGAATATCATTGATAAATAGCTACAAAGAAGGTTGGAAGGTTGAAATGCAAACAGGACCTAAGTTCAATCATAATGGAATGAATTAACAATAATATCACTTGAATGATTTTACGAGGAAAAAAGAAGAAAAAAAATTTCAAACCCCTCCCCCATCAGATTAATAAATAATATTCTGAAACTGTAAAATACAAAATTGGGCACAATAATTTGAATTCCATAATGGGTCTCAACACTCTGGACCAAACCAAACTGGGATCTAGGAAAAGGAAAATGACATGGGAAAGAATATATAATGGGTGGAAAAAAATATAGGCCAATAGACAGAAAGCCTCCACAATGTATGCACACAATATACAAAATTACACCAAGGAATGGAATATAAGAACAACACCACTTCTTCACATCAGAAGTTACATTACAAGCAAACTCCCCTATTCATGATTGGCATCAACGGCAGTTCCCGACCTTGCTTGCGAAATTCGATTGGCGTAAATTGTAACCAAACGTAGTTGAGTGCTGTTGAGTCCCTCCAAGTGTGGCAAAAATTGTTTCCCAAGCATTATGTAGATGTCAACAAGACAGAAGACAACAGTCTGCAGAAGCAGTTCAGTTTAAATTAAACACACTCCAAGTCAACAAACCCACGTGGGAATGAACAAGCGTCCTTCGGGTTAATGAAACCATGTCCAAGCAAATTGCGGATAAATAAAAGTTTCTTCGCAATAACAGAAGAAAGAAAGCCATTACCTTCCTCACATCAGCACTCTGATTTCCAAATGCTTCAAAAAGAGCAGGCAGAAAAGTAGGCAACTGAGTCATCAACTCTTCCTCCGACAGCCGACCCACGAGCTGAAAAACCAAGTAGCATTAGCTAAGAATCTAAATAACTAACAATAGAAACTGCTGTACTAGCATTATTTTTTATGTGCTCCAGTGCCCTGAAGCACAAGTGGAATAGTTTCTTGGGTGAAATTTTGAAGGGGGCAAGGGAGGCAGGAGTTAGAGCATTTAAACCTTCAAATTTATTATGGAAAAAAAAAGTTTGATTTGCAAGATGGGGCCCTGCTATAAGAAATTGCAACTAGCGGGGGTAATAAAGGAATAAACCTTTGTCAAGCAATTAATGCAGGTAACAAGAGTTTTCTCATCCTCAGTAACCAACAACGGAGCAATAACCTGCAAAATAAAGTACATGGCGCGTGTCATGCTAAACCTAAAGAGCTGAGTGAAAGATTAGAAAAAATAATAATTTAAAAACAAAACCAAAAAATTATATCTTTGAGGCTGTTCTTTTTATCTGTCTTTTTCCTTTCATACGATATGTTATCGATGAAATGGTTAAGTATCTGAAAATGAAGAATATCCGCATGTGATATCCATGGAGAGAAAAATAAACTGCACAGATACATACACTTAAGCATCTGAATGGATCATACTGAGATAACACAATAGTCAAGCAATGCTCCGCTTCATTTGATACCTGAATAAAGGGTCCACGGGTGAGGGAGCAATTTTAGACAGGTTAAACCAAGCAAAACAAATTTCAGAATGCTAAGAAAAGTTACTTTGGGAAGAATGTCCTTGGTAACATTAAGCAGTTTCTCAATCACGATTTCAACAGAATCTTCCATTGAATCCCTCTGGAATGATAAAATAGAGGATAAAAGATAAAGGTGAGCATACGATAGATGAGAAAAAATCATCAAGAAAGAATTACTAGAAAATGTTGAATAATTTTGTTCAATAGCACAAATGCAATGTCCCATAGAGCATCACAAAAGTAATGTTTAACTTACCTGATTCTTAATCATTTCAGTTATCAATGAAATCGCAAGTTCCCGTACAGAGGAATCATAATTATCCAACACTTCCAGTATTACTGTCAAAATTTGATTGAAGTACTGCAAATGGATAAACATTCTATGAGATGAAAATGGATCTAATAGCAAGATATTCACAACTGTAATAATGTAATCAACCATATAACTAAATATCGGGCAAGGATAAGTTGATACTCAAACTTATGCACAAACAACATTACTAGAAAAATAAAACAGAGATCAAAAAGAATGGCATCGCTTGAAAGAGGGCCTTGGCATCAGTTCCATCAGATCCAAGAACGTACGTACTCAGGAATGTGGAGTGCTGTAACATGAAATGTAGATAGTCTTCATCGGGAGGATTCTTTTAGCTACAATTCAAGAAGCCCTGGAGATCTATTGCTTAAAGTTACCAGGATTTTAAAGCTGCTATTTCTTTCCGGGTGGTAGAAACAAAATAGTTATTAGGAAGACCATAAGTATGGTGACAAACCTTTCTCAATTCTCCTCTACTCTATATATTCGGTTTCTGGAAGTAAAACAAAACCACCTTCAAAGTTTTGAGTCATCGCATATCAAGGATCAAACCTTTTCCTCCAAAGAAATTTGAGCAATAGAAGAGCGGCATAATGGATTTCTATATAATTGTACAATTGTATCCTTGAGTTCTAAAGAGCGGAAAAATGGATTTCTATATAATTTATGAATGATATTTTTCTCCTCATGATCAGTAAGACAGTAGGGTCTGAAAGTATGAAGCTTCTGGACATTTTTATTAAGTCTATATTCGAGACCTTTTTCTAGCAACCTGATATGGTTATTCTTCAAGCGTCCATGTTGGAGAGTGTACAAAGGAACACAATTAAGTCCATCTGGAGCTCCAAAAATATAGATTGATGTTTGGGGTGTCTTTTAGGACCTCAAGTAGGATTATTTTTTTAGTAGAATATAGCTTTTGAGGTTGATTCCGAAATTGTAAAAGGTACTTTCTCTCCCACTATCAAAATGAATGACCTTTTCCAATGGCCTTCATTGCTGGATCTTAGACATAAGGGCCACAGCCAGTCTCAAATCATGACAGGATGGGTTATGGCTAGAGGTACAGGATCCCTCCAGTCTTTGTGAGGGCAACTGAGGGTAGTTGGTGCTTGTGGAGACTTCAATATAATGAGGGTAGTGGGTGCTTCTTGTGGAGACTTCAATATAATGAGGGTAGTGGGTGCTTGGGGAGACTTCAATATAATAACTAAGTAGAGAAACAGAAATGTGAAAATTTTCAACGAGAGAAAGCACCTTTGGTTAAGGACTTTAAACCAATTAACCTAATTTTATGTTGTATAATCAAGGTTAGAATCCTTTTAGAGAGACTAAAAAAGGTTCTAATTTTATTCTGCTTTGGTCTCAAGAAGGCAATTCCTTGACAGGTCCCTTATTGCTAATGAGATCGTTTGTTTTCATAAGAAATTTAATTTTCATTGTCAAAAGAGAAAGTACCAAAACGATGGAGATGAGAGAAAAGAGTAGATGGAGGCAGAAATGGGAAGCAAAATGGTTGCAAGAGGAGATGAGAATACTAATTTTTTTCCACAGGTTTGCAAATGTGAGAAGGAATAACCTTATCACTGAAATTCGAAATGAAGCTACAATCAGCTGGAAGAAGCTGCTATAGTGGGTGACTAAAAACGGAGGATCGGGAGTAGGTAACTTCAATGCCAGAAATATCAGGCCTTTATGCAAAATAGGAATGGAGATTTTGGAATAAGTCAAATGCTCTCTGAAGGATCGTGGCTTTTAGAAACTCCTCTCCCATTGGCCTTCTCAAGGATCTATAGAATAGGAAACTCTAAAGGTCATGTCATATCTTAATGTTGGTCTAAACAGAGGGGATGGAACCTAAACTTAAGAAGAAATTTATCTGAAGCCGAAGGGGAGGAATGGGCTACCTCTCAAATACCCTTGTCGATGTTTCAGAAAAAAAAATGATAAGAGAAGACTCTAAAGTGTTGTCCCTTGAAGGAAATGGCTCTTTCACCATGAGCTCTTTGGTCCCCAAACTCATTACTAGTCCAGCAAGTCTCTATCCCCTTTACAAAAAAGTAATCGGGAAATCAGATATTCCCGAGAAGATGAATACTTTTGGTGTAGATTTTTGCTCATGAGAAGCTGAATACTTGCAGTAGAGTTCAAAGAAGAATGCCCAGCTTATCGATATCCCCCTAATTGGTATGTCCTGTGCAAAAACAGTGAGGAAAACTATAGGCATCTAACCATATCCCGGGGGTTTCAGCCTTACTTTTATAACTTCTATTGCTGAGGGTTTCCCACGTCTTTCGGGGATGGGGGTCCTTCGCATTTGGACCCCTATCCCTTCCTGGGGCTTTTCTTTAAGTTCTCTTTTTCATCTATTATGTTCCCCTTGTTCCCCCTGATGCCCCTCCGTTTTCCTCACTCTAGAAGGTTAAAATTCCAAAGAGATCAAATTCTTTGTTGTTTTACCGAACAGACATAGTGGTCTTGGCAAATGCAAGCCTGCAGAGGCTGCAGCACAAAAACCACTCTCATATTGCCAAATGAATTTGGAAAATTTATCCACAAGCTCAAAGATTGCCATCATTTCTAGAATTCGGCACATTGTTGACCATGGAAAATCACCTCAACTCTAGATTGGCCCTTACACATTGCAAATCCTAGACTATTTTCCCTATCCATGCAAAAACTCATCAACATTGAAGAGTCGTGGAACTCATCCAACCAGGTTCCAACCTAAGGTGGGTCCTTGGATTCAGAAAGAAACTTTAGGATGATGAAATTCAGGAATGGACCCTATCCCCATGACGTTTCTCTGTGAACACTCAAAATAGTAGTTGGTGGGCACTCGATATAGTGGCCCTCTTCTCTACCCATTCCTTTTTCATGTATACATTGAGACAAAATGCTCCATCTATTTCAAGGAGATGAATCTCCCAGAACAATTGTACACCCTACAAACAAAGTAAACTAACTAAAACAATCAACAATTCAAATGAAAATCACGCCTCGAATGGGCAGCCCCATTGGCTAAGACATATGGTCTATGAATAACACCTATCTAGAGGTCGTAGCTAGGGGTGTTCATTTTCCCTACAACACAGGGACCGCCCCGAATGGGGTGAGGATGGAGGAAAATTTTTCTTGTGGCCTATGGGGATGGGAATTTTACTTTATATGGACTAAAATGAAATATTATTTTGTTTTTATTAAGAGGTTTAAGAATTTCTCCTTTGAATGAGGATTCCTCGTAGGGAACTATCCATGAAATGGAGATTCATCATGGAGAATTAACCATTTAGTTGAGGAATTCCTTCAAAAAAGTCATTTAATTCAAGATTTTTAAAAAGTAAAAAGTAAAAGGGGAATAATATTCCATGGGGAACCCGATCCCTGCAAAATTTAATGGAAAAGTTTGCGGGGACGGAGAATGTAATGGGGGCGGGAAGCAATCTTTATCCCACCCGTGACCATCCCTAGTCACAAGTTCGAATCATCGAGTGAGCTTAATAAGAAAAACATTTGATTGGTCCACAGCTCTCCCAAAGGATCCACACAATCTCCTAGCTCTTACCCTCACGGGTTACCCCTTTATAGGAGAAACAAAAATCCTCTGGTCTAGCCTCATCAAGGCTTTATTTTGGGCTACTTGAAACGAGAGAAACAATTGGCTTTTCAGTAATAAGGAACGTGGACAAAACTCTATCCTCGAACACATTATTTTTTTTGGCTATTACTTGGTGTAAATGTGCTAACCAATTTACATCTTATAGCTTTGATACTCTTTTGACCAATTGGAGAAGCATTCTATAACTCCCTTGGTTTTTTGGGTTTTTTTCCTTTTTTTTTTTTTTTTTTTTGTAAATTTCATTCATCAATGAAATTGTTTCTTATAAAAATAAAAAAAAATAAAAAAAAACCTTTCATGTCTCCAAAGTCTCAGCCTTCAAGCGAGCATGGACTTTATTTTAAAAAAATGAAAATTACAAACAACTCCTAACTATATACAAATTATGCTACATCAATGAAAGCTTCCGTTAGCCACCAATTGTAAAAATGTACTCAAGAAAGGGCAAAATGGCCAAAAGGACCAACTGACAAGGAAAGTGGGACGCTTCTGTACGTGAAAGTTCGTTAGGGAGCAAGGTTTTGGGTTTTTATATGTGCAGGACGTTGAGGGAGGGACCATTCATGGTTTTTTGCTTGGATTTCAGAGGCTTTGGGCAAGGAGGAGAGATTCCAGCTCTCTCGAATAGCTGGGCTAGAGTTTGCTGAACCTTGTTGTTTGCTGTTGCTTTGAACATTTTTGGGAAGATTGATCTTATAAACAGTGTTAAGTTCTTCTTCAAGTGAAGTGCATAGAAGTTGTAAAGGAACATACCTTACAACTTCTACCTTCTACTTTTCACTATCAATGAAAAGTAAGTATTTTTGTTTTAAAAAAAAAAAGAAAATTACAAAGTTCTCGGGGGTTTTTGCTTCATGGGATTCTTTCTTAATAAATCTTAAGTTTCATTCCAAACAAAAAAGAGAGAGAGAGAGAGCAGCAGCAACATTCTGTAACACAGTTCAGGGGATGCTACCCAGTGGAGTAAGATCAGAAGTTAGACTAGCCATTTAAAAGCTGATATTACCTCTCCCCGCCCCCAAAAACAAAACCCAAAGAAAACAAGACCACAAATCGTTTGAATTCTTTGAATTGAAAATAACAAAAACTGAACAGAAACAAGACTAATAGTGGATCTAGAGTCGGACCATACCTTGGTCCAAATGGACGGATCATTACTTATGGAAGTTTCAATTAACTGCTGAAGTGCACCACATTTGCTTTCAGAAGGGCTTTCACTATTGCCAGTACTTATCTGCAGTTAAAGGACAGCGTGGATCATTTATCCATCATCCTGATCATCTCACATACGATCTAATATGAGGATATAAATTCCTTAAAATCTAATGAAAAAAACTAATAGATACAAAGATATATAAAAAGAATCCAAACTCTACAGTACTTACCAGGTGAAGAATTTGAGGAATGCTCGGGCCTGTGTCCAGCATAGAGTTAACAGCTTTAGTTTTGTGTTGATGAGCTTCGGGCTCTAGTAAGGCCTCATCATCGTAAGCAATGTTTTCAGGAAGTACTAAGTGGTGGTCAGTGTCAATCTCACCATTAACCAAATGCAGAGAAGACAAATCATCAAAGTTAACACTATTATCAACATTATCCACCAGACTTGTTCGAGAACCCAGATTCTGATATGTGGAATTTTCCAAATAATGTGTATCTTTGGTTTTCGTATTAAAAACATCATTGTTTGAACCAGAATCAAAATTATGATATAAATTATCACAAAGTTCATCAGAAGTAGCTTGACCAATGCTCCGTGTTAGCAGGTTTGATTCCTGGTTCGTATTCCATTTCCTACCACTCTCATCATCAAGAGAACCAGCTGAATATCTACCAAAGAAATGAGCCTTTTTGGACATGCTAACATACCCTTCCTCAGAAGATGTTCCAACCACATCAGATGGGTCATATCCGGACTTGGGCCGTTGACGTTCTTTCTTGTTCTGTAAAAAGTTCATCAAATCCACCTCAATGCGAGGTGTATATTGTTTAAGGGCTCGTCTCAGTGAATTTTGTTCTTCAACTGACAGACTAAGAATATAATTCAAGACAGCTGCGGGTTCAAAGTGGGAATAAACAGATATCATGCATGTAATGGCTGCTTCCTTCAACTTGGTGTTTTTATCATAAACCAATGGTGTCAATTTAGCAAGCCATAACTTTAGGATGCCATTATTACTAGAGCCCTCAGAATTCACTATATGCTTGTTAAAGGAATTTATAGCAAACTCAATAACAGCCAGCTTTGCCTTTGGCGATCGCTGTTCATCCAGAGAACGGAGTAAAGCAGGTAAGAGTGAATCGGTACTATAAGTTTTACTAACAATTTCCAAAGTTGTCGAGCAAGGTTGCCTAACTAACTCCTTTGGGTCAATCAAACGAGAGAAAACATGGGGTAAAATCCTTTCCATATAGCTCTCAAATGGCTTTCGGCAGGTTGGAATTATATCAGCCAGTGTTGAAAGTGCTGCCTGTGCAACTTTATGGTGTGGGTCGTCCAAGTGCTGGAAAAACAACTTCATTACCTTCTCAAAATTCTGAAGTACTTCTTGAATTCCTTTTGGACCTTGCTGCAGCAGAGACTGAAGATAATTAAAGGTACCAACCCTAGTGCACCAGTCAGAAGATGGATTAAGTCCCTCACTAAGAGCATCACTGAGAGAAGCTGGACTGTCCACATAACTGGACATTTCCGGTAGCTGGCTATCATCAAAACTCCTACGCCTGGTTGCAGACATTCGCCCAGTTACATTCTTTCTCAACAGTGGTCTCTGAAAATTGGGAATGTAACTATTTAGAGAATCCTTGTAATTCCCATCCCTATGAGATGGATCCAAGTAATGCTTCTCAATTTGCGGGGTGATATATCGCTTAGCCTCTCTAATATCATTATTCTCTTCAACTGATCCCCTTTCCTGGTGTCGGTCAACAACCCGCTTGGTTGAGTAGGATGAAAAATTAGACAAAGGTTCATTCACCACATTGCTCCGATATGACAATTTACCAGAACCTTTGGTAGCTTGAATTTGAGTGATGATATCAGATAAACCCAATCCACCTTGGCGGTTCCTAGCTTTATTAATATTTGACGCAGTTAGTTCAGCTGTCGAAGAGTTACTGAAATGGTTAGATGCTGGTAGAGCTTGAGGAAAGGGTGGATCACGAGATGATGGAGGGTCAACTCCTGCACTAGGGGAAGTAAGAGGAAAATTTAGCCGCTCACATATCAAATTTAGCTAGTTGCTTCAGAACAAATAAGAGCAAAAACAAACCCAAAAGCTCAAGGTCGATATATATATATACACATATAATTAAAAATAAAATAAAGCTAATTAACAGTAAATGTCATTGGGTACCTAGATCCAAACTAGATGATCGGAGATTTGCATTATGTTTCTCAGATAAATCCAAGCCTCTGAGCATGCTTTCAATTGCATTGACCTTCTGTTTGCTCGCATGCAACACACTTTCCAAACTACGTTCAGAACCATCGCCAGTAGTCTTTGACTGAGACAGAAGTCCAGAAGAGAGCGATGTCCCAGATGATAAACTTGAACTTCTATCCATTGCAACAATAGCAGATGTTCCATATCCAGGTAAGCTTGAACCAGTAGATGACTGAGAGTTGAGTGACACCATTGCACCTCTATCACGAACAGATGGAGAAGCATGTCGCCTATGTATACCTCCATCCTCTTCATTAATTATCTGGAATAAAGATTGAAATTTAGACAATTTACATTCAATAATGAAATGAATATTGAAACATCTATTGAATGAAGGTAAGCCATACCCTTTGAATCACAAGGTCAAATGAAGAAAATAAGCGTCTGGAGCGCTCCGGCCAAGTTTTTGCAAACATCCTGTACAATAATCGTGCAGTAGCTCGTACCTATCAAGTAAATATACTGTAAGTGAGGTAGAAATAAGAGAGAGAGAGGAGAGAGAGAGAATGCCATACTACACATTGCTTTGAATAATGTAATGGCAGTTATAATATCTGAAGTTACGACACTTTCAATTAACATATCTATAAAATTAAGGTAAGGATAACATCGAAGTGGCTATGCCAGTTTACATAACTAGGAAATTCAAACAGCTGGCAGAAACTAATATCTAATCAATTATTGTTTTCTTTGAGGCAAAGGAAACGTCTAACCAAATAATATTGCTTCACAAAAATTCACCAACATGTAAAATGAAAGTAATCCATAAGGCAAAAAGAAATTATCTATTCAAAGTAATGAAATCCAAGATTCTTTCTATAATAAATACCTCACTCATTGCATCAGCAACGCAACACCTGATTAGATCCTCATATAAATCAGCCGATCGCTGTATCTCAGGTGCATCAGCCCAATGCTCAAGAATGAGAAGTGCATATTCGCAACACCTATAATACAAAAAAAAAGAGTTACATCATAAAAAATTGACTGAGAAAACCTATGACAAAGTCAAAGTTGAATGGTCTATTTTAAATGCGATCGTGAAAAACAAGGGCGTTGGAAGAAAATGAAGAAGTTGGATTATTGTCCATCTTAGCTCGACTAATTTCTCCATCATCATAAATGGAAAACCAACGGGGAAGTTCTCGGCTTCCAGGGGTTTAAGGCAAGGGACATGCTTCCTTTTTACTCTTATAACAGACGCTTTCAGCAAGTTGGTTGAGATTGCAAAGGAGAAAGGAATCATAAAGGGCTTTGAAATAGGCCTTGGGGTCAAGGTCCGCTAGTGAGATGAATTCATATTACCCACATTCAATATGCAGATGATACCCTTCTTTTCAATAAGGATGAGTCTACAAAGTTGGAAAATTGGGGGCAGCTCCTGAAAATCTTCGAACAAGCCTCGTGCTGTGGCATAAACATGGCAAATCAGCTATTATTGGGATCCACTTAGATAAAGAAAGAGATAAAAGAACTGCACTCTCTCTTGGTTGTAAGGAAGACTACCTCCCTTTCAAGTACCTTGGCATGCATGCCGCTAGGTGGAAAGCTATCCTCCCCTTCTTTTCGGGGACCCGATGATAGAAAATATCAGAAGCAAAATAGCCAAGTGGAGAGATTTTCACATCTCCAAAGGTGGAAGACTTATGGTGAATTCGGTTCTAACAAGCATTCCCCTTCACTCTTTCCCCCTCAATCTATAGCATGGTAAATTCAGAGTTCCTAACTGTTCAAAAATGCTGGTTTGATTCAAATAGCACTTGGGATCTTAGACAGAGAAGAGGCCTTCTAGACAGAGAGCTGGAAGATTGGACAAATCTTATAGCTACCGTTCAGGATGTCAAGCCTAGCCCTTTTGCGGATTATGTATAAAATGGATCCCAAATTGGACAGGCTCCTCCCCAGTAAAATCCGCCTCTAAAGCCCTTCAAGAGAACACTTTCAATTTGATATGGATGCTCTTGAATGTGGTTAGTTGGGTGAGGTGAACGTTCAACTATCGTGAGGCAAGTATAGACAAGCTCAAGCGAGGAAGAAAGAACCTCGCCTACGGTCCAACAAAGTGAAAAGACTGACGAAAAGAATGTTGGGTCTAGAGTTAGCCTTAAGGTTGGTTAGATTGAGGTAAGATTATGGCGTAGCACGGTTCGAAAAGTATGAACGGGACATACAGCATATAGCCTCTTGTTGGAGTGTCAATCACAAGTATTTTTTTTGGGTAACATTTCACCTTCTCTTCATTAATTTAGATTGAAGGCCTTTTTTTGTCTTCTCTAAATTAGGCTTAGGGATCCCTCATCCCTAAGGCCTTTAGTGGATGTTACTCGTTTGGTTAATACAATATCTCCACTTCTTACCTAAAAGAGGAGAAAAAAGAAAAAAAAACACAACTATAATACAAAAGAGGCATAACAAAGATCGAGAGTATAATGCCAGTGTACGAGTTTCTGGAAAGTGGAGAAAATCTCACCGTGCACGAAGTACAGCACTACGATCATTTTTTGCACTATCACCTATGCGAGGAAGCACACGTGCAACCTTACAGTTGCGCAGCATCTAGATGAAAAATTAAAATAAATTATAGTAACCATAGGAAATAGGTATCCTTAAAAACAGGAACATGCATGCATATATATCCCGTCTAGGATATTTTATTAATTTTCCTTGTTCTGATAAGGACAATATACTAGAATCAAACCCATCACATGTCAAACCAAGAATGAAAAATGCAATACAATTGGTGACAATCAAATGACTTACCCACGATCACGTAAAACTGAGAAAGAGAGCACAGAGATATGAAAATCCCCCATCTTATAACTAGTTTCATAATATTCTCTCTCTTTAATAATGATTGGTGATTTACATGAAATTTGTTGGGAATTTTAGCACCTTGTACAGTCTTCATTCACACAGGATGATACATTTAGGTTGGATTCTTATTCAACCTTTTTCATTTTTTTCCTGTTCACTGAACTACCATGCTTGGAAAAGTACATTATTGGGTACAGCTCGTCAATGAATAGTTTTTTTTCATGTTCTCTCCTTCTCCAACTTTATGTTCACAGCAATCCACATCAAATAGGGCAGTTCAATGAATTCATTATGAACCCTCAGAGTCAATTGTGAATGGCAATTGCCAATCAACTGAAATTTTGTCATCAGCATAAAACAGAAATAATGAATAAAGCAATGGAAATACCGTTTTTATGCAATTATCAGCAGACTCTGCAATTACAAGGACAGTAATAACAACCAGCTTGAAAAGGACCTGAATAGAAACAAATCAGAAAACAAATAACAAAAAGAAAGTAGGCTTCCAAGCATGATAACAACATATTCACAAGATTTTTCACTTACTGGAATAAACAACTCAGCGCAGGCTTCAAAATCTCCCAAAAGTTCTTTGGACAAAAAGCATAACAAATGGCAAGCCTGAAATATAAAGTAGAATTGAGAGAAGGAAAAGCCACTAAAAACCCAAGTCATTACGGAATTCATAGTTTTTCACAAAATAATATTTCCCATACAACACACCAAACAGGATACAGTTATAAAATAAAAGAAATAGTCTTTCCATCTACTATCAACACTTAAAAGAAAGAGAAAATATACTTGCTTTGGATAACACTAAATGTAAAATTCAACGACAATGACATACACAACATAAATCTTACACGAGAAAAATCTTGAAGCATTAGCAGAAAAATTGCAATTTTCTTCATAATAGAACAAAAACAATAAAAGAAAAGTGTGCTGAAAAGCACAACAAACAGACTAAAACAAAAGAATAACTGCAATTACACCTGTTTCACTATGCTAGACCTTCTATCAGATAATTGTGTACTCAGAGGTCCAACCAGTTGTTTCAACAGTCCTTTAAAACATGGATAGTCAGCAGCACCTATCAAAAATAATTAGAAAACAAAAAATCAACATCCTTCCACAGCATTAATGCATTGAGAACTCAGTCTATGTTCCACATGTCCAAGCCATCCCAGACAACGTAAATTAGACAAAGAGATGGTTCAGTCCACAAAGTAAGTTACATAGGTTGTGGCAGCATTATTAATACATTGAATCTCAAGGTATCATCTAGTCTCTAGGAAAACATCAAGCCTCCAGTTTTTTTTTATTTTGAGTACAAGAACAAAAACAGGAGATTAAACAATAGAATAGATGTCGGCACAAATGTGCCCCGCAACCCGAGGTGGGTAATCTTCAATCCAAACGTAGCTACTGAAAATTCATTTCTTGTTCTGATAGCACTGAAAATTCCTTGCAACCATACTGATAAAATTATGGTTACTAACTATGACGGGGGCTATTTCTTACAACTAAACTAAAACAGGAAAACCAACTGAGATTAAAATGTCTTTTTTTTCAGAGAAAAAAATATCTTTTTGCTGAGTTTTCATCAATAGCAATATTTCCTTCATTTTTTGTCAATATTCACCTAAAATTTTAGAATTTCAAGTCACCAGTAAACTTATAACTCAGTTAGGACGATTTCAGCCAAAGATAAAAACAACATCAGTATTGGTGCATATTTTGATGATGAAATTTTATGCAAATATTGACAAAAATGAAGAAAATATTTATAATGTTGAAAATTCCAAGAGATCCTTCTTTAAACAAGAAACAAAGATTTCATTGATAGATGAAAAGATAGAAAAATATTCAAAGACATAATTCTTCACTCAAATTATCAATTATAGTTTGAATGACTTTTTGGATAATTAGAAGGCTTTTATCTAGCTTCTATTAGCATTGAGTTTCTCCCCATTTGGTATATTTCATCACATAAATGAAATATAGTTTCCTAACAAAAAAAAGAAAAAAGAAAAACTGTAGGATATAGCTCCAACATCAGAAACAAACGAGGATCAAGAAATTAACAATGAAAACATCCTTTAAAAGAAAATTTGTAAACCATTTTATCACAATTTTTCCAACCTAACAAATCAAACTCATTCGCGGCTACCATGTTAATGAACATATGACATACTTGGAAAAACTTCATAAATGAAGAAAAATTGCAACTGCATTTGAAAATAAAGTTGGTAACCCACGAAATCACAGTTATGTGAGCCTAACAAATCAAACATATTCAAGCTGCCATGTTCATCATAGTCATACAGAAGGAGAAAAGAGTAGTAGTAAAACCTCCATAAACAAGGCCCTCTACTCTCTGCATGGCTGCTATGCGAATAGACCAGTCTTTTTCTGGAACAAGGATAGAAGCTATCTTCTCAATTTCCCTTATTAGCTCCTTCTCTGAATACACTTTTATAGGATCTATCTGCTTTTCGGTTACATCACTTTCGCCTACACAAGGCAGCATTAACCTACTAAGAAAAGATAATTTAACCAATACCATAATGCAAGGTTGGTTAGAAGGCCCTGATTTCATCCATGTGCTAGATATTCCTTCTACTTTGGAAAAGAAGGTACTCTCAAAATACAACTTTCACGATGTACACGATTACAAATGTTGAAATCCGAGCATTCAAATATTCCTTCTACTTTGGAAAAGAAGGTAGCAATAAGCTCATATTTGAAGTAGATGACAGATAACCAAATAAAAATATTAAACCCAAATATCATAGGCAGCATGGCAGAATAATGATAAGTATTATAGTGGAGCTAAGAAAGACAATCCTTACTACCTATAACACATGTAAAACTGATATTTAATTCCATTTTTCCTTAACGGAGTGGGATTGTGAAAGGGTTAGTTATTCCTTAGCTTGGTGCAAGGGTTGTAAGCTAAGGTATAGAAATAACCCAATGTTTGGAATCTCGATATTTTATTTTAAACCGTTCCAATTTTGGATTTTCACCATGCTTAGGATCAAACAGTTACAGCAGACAAAGAAACAGCTGTAATAAAGCAACTATACAATACAACAAATGCAAATCATCTACAACAATAGTCTTGATTTGAATCATGAACCCTTTGAGGATTCCATTGCACTAAAGTTCCGTCCCAAGTCCCCACCACCGGGGCCAAAAGCAGACAATGGAGCACCCAGTTGGTATGGTATGGATAACGAAAGGAGAAAGAGTTATAAAATGCTTCTAATTAGATGTAAATATAGCTCATTACAAAGCTATATGTTATAAAAAAATAACAAAAAGAATAGGTCCCATATTAAATTTTTTTTCAAAGCTATTCAAATATAAACCAAAGCTGACCTCCAAAAAGAGAAACCTCTCTGTTGGAACTTTTAGCCTTTGGACTGCTTTTCTTAGGGTTAATATTTACAGGCTTCATGTCCCCAACTGCAAAAGTGCTAGTAAGTCCTTCTGAGGACCGAACTTGAGGCGTAATTTTCTCTAGACGAGCATTAATATCTTTCACCTGTAGATATACAGGAAAAAGAAATTGAAATAAAGTAGTGACATCCATTTCCATAAATTACATTGCTACTTTAATTGAAGAAGAATAAAACTACCAGCATACCAACATCTTCTAATCATGAACAAGAAAAATTAGAAAATAAGGATTAAAAACATCCTTATAACAAAACAAGAAAGGTGGGAAGTAAAGCTATGGTCAATGAAAAACTAACCATATAGGTAGGCAGGTGATGCCGCTGAAGCTCATCACGAAACTGTGGCCCAGCCTGTGTATACATCTCCTGAAGAAAACAAATTTTAAGTCAAGTTACTGAATTCAACAATCGTACATTGCAACGAAAACTATCCAAGACTTTTTTTTTTGGTAAGAAAACCAAGCTTTCTAAGACAATTGACATAAGCTTGAACCAGAATATTTCGACAATGGTTCTAGTTAATGACATGGAAAATTATAAAAATATTGAGCATAGCAGGGAAATCATGACAATTATGAACCCCATCACAGATTGTGAGTTAATCAACATGCTATCAGGCATTCTAATTCTAAACTGAAAAGATGTTGCTAAATGGGAATAACGATGGATTCTAGACAACCAAATTAAGATACCATTTCATTGATGTGTAAAATGATTATAAGAGGGCAAAGATTGCCGATGGTTTACAAAAGATTTTCCCAATTTGCAATAAGAGATGATATAAACTATAGTTACATAAAGGAGGTGTCAATTTACACCAACAGAGAGCCATATAAGTAGTAAATTCCAAAAAAAAAAAATCATATAGCTACGCAATGTTGTGAAGTTATTAGCATAAATAACAGAATACCCATCTTTGCAATAGTCTCAATATTGCTAACCTCAATACAGACAATAGCTGCTTCCCTGACTCCAGGATTTGGATCATTCAACATCTGCAAAATCTGTAGAGCAAAAATTCTAACAGTTGACTTACTGAGATGGAAATAAATTATCCAGAGGAAGTGGGGGGTTTCCTCAGAAAATTCAATTTTTTACCAAAGGTAGTACAGCCCGCTGAAGTGTAAGCTCAGTTGATGCAAATAAACCAATGGCTGAAGTAACAGTTCTAGCAAACTCTTCCCGTACTCTCCAGCTCTTGTGTGACCATGCATACGAGCCAGCTCTTTCGACAATGATTGTCGGTGATGAAATCTGCAGGTAGTGACAGCTATTAGTATCATGTTTGGTCACATGCATTTTTTTCCTTTCAGCAGAACCATATGAAGAAAACAAGAATGCTCCATGACCGTTCCTTACACAGACAAGTATCCAAAAATAATAATAATAATAATACATAAAAAATCCAGTTCAAGAAGCAAATAAGAATTTTCAAATTTTCACTCCATGACTTTAACAACTTAAAGCTCACCCCGTTATACAAAAGCACAAGACTGGAACTGAATTATTTCAGTATCAGAGAGATGTATGCATTTCAAAAAAAAAACATTAACTAAGAACACGGCCACCTGTGAATTTTGGGTTGTTATAACTACGTTAGTAAACCTAAGTAGTCCATGATCATATGACCATACTTTCAACCTACTTGTGAACAATAAGGAAAGACAAGAAATAGACACAGGTTATTCAAACTCCAAAGACTTGGTTGAAAACCAATATATCATGTTCACTAAAAATAACCACCAATCAGAATTGGAGGTAAATGATATGGGTTAATGAATTGGTAGCCAACATAATTTGCAATTTGTTTGTTCCAAGCATTAAGAAATCCAGGTCTAAAGGCCGCCAAAATATGATGACGAGGACAGTAGATAAAAGAGTTCGATACCAACAAACAAAAAAAATATTATAACCATTCCTAGCAAATCACTATGGACACCCGATTACAGATAAGGTTTATACATATATGCACTAAAATATCCAAGTAATTGTAAATCGGGGAGAAAAATCGGGCCAACTCCACGCAACCCAACCGACAAGACGTGAGAGAAAGAAACTAAATCAAATCCAACCGATAAGATTTCAATCAAATTCAGCAGTCCCTCAGTAAAGATTTCGATTCATTTCCACATAAACAGCTACAATTGCTCAAAGCAATTCACCCGCAGTAGTAAACGCTCATCCAGTACCTCCATAAGAGTGAGCAAGAGCCTCCTGGCGGCTTCTCTGACAGGCTGCTTTGCATCACCCAAGCGCTCGACCACGGCGGGGACGAGAGCATTGAAATGCAGCTTGAGATGCTCGCCAGAGAGCACAGCGGCAGAAGCCAAAGCCTGGAGAGCACCCTGGGAAACCCTAAAGTTGTTATCCTTGAGAAGATCGAGGCAGCAATCAACCAAGGCCGTCGTCTCGGCGGAATTCAAGCTCTTTCTAGAAGCTTCAAGAAGTTCATAGAGGCGCTCGACACCGGCCATCCGTTCCTTGGTGTCCTTGGCACGAGCTAGTTCCAATGCTTCCTCCATATCTGGGGTGCGTGGGCACGGATCCGGCAGCCCAAGGCTCAGATCTGAACTAGAAACACCACAATTGCTTCCTGATTCAGCGCATAGAGGAAGAGTGGCATGTAGAACAAAGTCGAAACTCAGTTTCTCCAGCAGTAACAAAACAAAGTGAACAGAAGTAGCGCAGACAAAGGAAGCAAGTGTTCCGGCGACATCAATGGAAGAGAAATTCAGAAAAAGTAGGGAATCGCCGCAAAACGAAGGAAGAGCAGTCAAATTTACCAACTGTGCCGGTTCATCAGACGAAAGAAATGGAAAAGATGAAGAAGGAGAAGAGTGGAACTCAGCACAACAAGAGAGAGAAAAAAAAAGAGGCTTTGGACAGTGTGGGACTCTGTGAAGATTGATGGAGGAGAAAGTGACTGTGGAGTTTTGTGGGGAAGAGAGATTGCATTGAAACTTTTACCACTTCTTTTGCTTCTAATTTACGATTTCAACCACCTGCGGCCTTTTTCCTTTCTATTTTCTTTCTCTCTTTTCTTTTTTTTTAAAAAAAATTAGTTAAATTACAAGTTTGACGCCAAACATCTAAGCACTAAGGTAATATGAAGTCCATTAGAGATCTTCATCCGTCGGTCGGTGTCGGTTTTGGGAGAAAATTAATGCCGAAATCGACTGATTGGTTTCTTAAAAAAGAAATTGGTACTTTTTCATTTTTGGAAAATTTTGATCGACTGAACGGTCGGTTCAATCGTCGATTTCTCGCCAAATCGAATTTTTTTTTTGTAATTTATTTATTTAAATCCATCCTTCAATTTTTTAAACATTTCATTATTCATTAAAACTATGAATCAATATTTAACTTGTCCATGTTGTTTTTAATTTGTTTCTTTAAAATTGTTCAATATGTCAATTTTTTTCAATTATTTTAAAACCATGAATCTCAATTTGTTTTTTAAAATGTCAATTTGAGCCAACTCAAACTAATTTTTTTACACATGTTTTTTAATTAAAAAATTATCAATTACATATTACATTATCATGTTAAACTTAATTGATCATTTTTTAATCTTAATTTGTTCATAGCACAATTAAATCATAAATGCATATAAGTACATAAGTCTAAAGTTTCAAACATATAATATAACCAAAATATCTATGACAAAAAATGTGACAAAAATAATCTAGATCATCTAAGTTAAGTTCCAAGCTAAGACAACAATTAAGTCTTTCATCCATGACTACCCTAAATATAACAACAATTTAGAAAAATCCAAGTCTTCAATGTCTTTTTCTCCATGACTATCCTAAATCTTGCAAAATTAAGAGAAAAAAAATGAGCCAATAAAATAAAATTATGATTGAAATAAAATAATAATAAAATAAAAGTAAAAGTAAAAACCATACCTTCTTCAATATTTGAAACTTCTTCCAACTGATGACGAAGTTCTAAATCTATTGGGTCAGAAGTGAGCCAATTTTAGGTTCATATAAGAGCCTCAACTGTCTTTGGAGATAATGAAGAACGAGAATAATCAACTACACATTCTCCAGTTCTGAAAGTTGACTCAAATGCTACCGTCGATACTAGAATTGCAAAAATATCTTTACTTATTAAGCTAAGAATCTCGAATTGATGATCATTCTCCTTCCACTAGTCAAGTATGTTAAAAGAAGAATCATCCTTAGCAAGAGTTTCTAGCAAATACACATCAATCTCTGACTCCTTATCGAAAGTGGAAGTCTCCTCAATAGAGAAAGGAGGTGCTAATGAATAGTAAATGTTGTCGTCATCATCCCAATCGAAATCCAGAATATTAATATAAGCAAATGATCGACTAG
>JAOANK020000003.1:2501037-2525702 GCA_026257165.2 Telfairia occidentalis
ATAACTTTTTGTATGCGTATACAGTATTTTTATTTTGATAGTCTTATTTAGTGTAACCTATTATACCCATTGAATTTTTGTTACTCTTTCTTGAGTACAATAGAAAACAACTTAATTATTAAATATGTCATTTTTCACCGATGATAGGAAAAGATAGATTGTGAACCTATAATACCCATTTAAATTTTGTTACCCTTTCTTGAGTACAACAAAAAAATAACTTAATGAATAAATATTTGTCATTTCTCAGTAATGATAGGGAAAGGCATTTTGTTAAAAATATAAGAACTAATTTGAAATTAAAAAATGAACTTAAATGGACAAAAATTATAATATAATCTAATCCAAAAATAAATTAGGATCCACCAAACTCATAAGGATTTAAATGGATATTTATAAAAGACAAAAAAACCAACAAACTTTTTTTATACTTTAATAAAAATGAAGAGCTTAATATTGATGAGATAAAAATGATTAGTTGAAGTTGAAGATAAGCTACACCAAATGAAAATACAATGTTGGGTGCTGCAAAGTGTTGGTTGAATTGTCATTCAAAGAAGTGGGAGTTTAGGAAAAAGGGATGATTGGAACATAAAACACACAACAAAAACCAAAAACACCCAACTCAACTACTTCTTTTGGACATTTCCCTGTTATTATTATTATTATTTTATAAAATATAAAACAAACAAAAATGTCCCCTCCACCTTTCTCTTTTGCTTTAATTTCTTTTGTTGCCTTTTTCCCTTGGCCTCATTTGTGAATGTGAAGAGACTTTGCAAATGTCCCACTGTTACAATCCTAGTTACTTGCACCAGCTTTTATTTGTTGTGTAAATCAAAATTTATATACATATAAAAAAAAACACTTGACTAAGAAATATAATGTTGGTTGATTTGATTTCATAAAATTTGTATCTTGATTAGTCTAGTAATCAACATTTTATTTTAAATATAGGAGTTGCTTAGAGAAAAACTCGGATTAAAAAACGTGTTACATTTATTGATATATTTTGTTGAGAATCATTTCTATTTTGTTAAGTGAATAGTTGGTTTAGAGAATTGATGAAACTTGGGTTTGGTGAAATTCAAAACCAATGTAACAACTTTTAACCATTTTCAAAACAAAACCACAATTATGAAGGCCCTTCACAACACAATTAGGTAGAGAGGACTGATTAGAGAACTTCCAACAACTCAAAAAGAAAGGAAAAATAATATTTTGATAATGGGACAATACGAATAGCATCTTCTTGTTAGAATTGTGAAGATGCAAATTGGATCAATTACCCCAATCAACACTCTCAATCTCATAACACAATTTTCACCAAATACCTTAATACTTAAATATGTATAATTCTTTTTTTTTTTTTTTAAATTTGGAATATTCTTATTCATTGAACTGTGCCTTCATTCTTTCTACCAAAGGGTCTAGTAGGTGTTTTGGTGTTTGTTTGATATCTAAAATTTCATGCATTCTAAAAACCCAAGAGAATTTTTCTTTTCGGATGCTATGCCACCATAGCATTTTGTTGTTTGAAGACAAACTAATATAATGATTAATGACAAGTAAGTTTGTTTGTTTGTTTGTTTTTTTCAATTTCAGCCCAATAAGAAAAAACTTGTAAATTTGGTTAGGCTTTTAAGAAGATCTAATAGAGTAGGAAAAATGCAGTCGTACCTAAACATTTATAAAGTGGTCTTTAATTCTTTTGAAAAAAATTTAATAAATAAAAACTTGTTTGATAATATTTTCTTTAAGAACTAAACTTATTTTTTAACCCGCCTTCTTTATTTTCTAATTTATATTTAAAATCATAGCTAGTTTTTAAAAAGCCGAATAAAATAGTTTTAAAAAATCTAATCGTTGTTTTTGAAATTCGGTTAAAGTTTCAAAAGTGATAGAAACTAAATAAAAAAAGTGAATATTATAAATTTAATTTTTTTAAAAAATCATTTTCAAATGAGACCTAAATATCGAAAAACATGTTCAAATTCAATGAATTATATATTTATCCTTGAAAACAAGACATGTATTACTTATGGCAACCTCAGTCAAGAAACTCTTTGGAAATTGTGAATTGAATAACCATGTTTGCATAAAAAAATAAATATATATAGAGAAGCTAGTATATATATATATTTGTAAACCACGCTAGGTTGACCTAATGACATTGTGGTATGTTCAAAAAGTAAGAGATTTTTGAAGAAATATGTTAAAACTAATTCAGAGTGGTCACCTATCTAAGATATTAAAATCCTACCGGTTCTTTAGCAACTAAATGTTATAGGATTAAGCAACTGTTCTGTGAGATTTGATCGAGGTGAATGTAAACTGACCCGAAGACTTCTGAATATCCAAAAACTAAAAGAAAGGGATTGTCCCATAGCGGGTGCTTGGGAGCCCTTTATCAGCTTTTTCCACTTCACCAGAAGATAAAGGAAACCTTTACTATAGACATTGATATGATTGGTGGCTGTCTGCCAAACGTACTGAGGCATCAGCTTTTCTTCCAAGTCCTACCAGAAAGCACAAATCAGCAGATCATAAGCAAACATAGAGAAGCTTTTCCTGTTAAAATCCAATGCACACATTGAGTTAAATTAAAATGACTAATTCTACATCCACAGTAAATTAGTCTAAATTGGACAACATTGGACTCTTCTGAAATTTGCATAAAAGTTCAACTGTAGATATTTTACCCAAATCAAATTCTGAAGTTTTATTGGGTTATCAATCTGTTTTTGAACAAGAGATATAACTAGTATTTATACTAGTTCAAGAGGATCCAAGGTAGTTAACAATGGTTTAACCCAAAACTACCCTACGGGTACAAGGCTCGAAAAAATTCAGCATTTAGGTACTTTTTTAAACTAACCACAAAATGTGTGTATAAATATATATTGAAATTATGTAAATATTTCATTCCAAAAAGAGAAAGTTCAAAATAATTGGAGTTTTTGTAGAGATTGAATGCAGTTACTAATTCATGATCTAGCATGTGAATATGAAAACTTCATTCTCAATTCTAGGAGAATTTTCTTAAAAGCCTTTCATTTACTTTTCTTCGATCAAAGTTTTATTTTTCTAGAATATAACCAAATTTTTGGTATATTGATGATAGTGATAATAACGATTGTGACCTTGATACAGAGTTGGAGCTTCTAACTATAAATGCACTCATTATAGATATAATACCGAAAATAGACCAATTTTATATCACCCTTCAATTCAAATTAGCAAAACATAAAAAAATCATGTCTTATACATATAATTTTCATGCCCAAGTGGATTCCCATGTTATAATCACATCAAATTTGCCGTATGTGATTGTACCTAAGTTGCGTAACTAAAATACGATTTACTTAATTGTGCAATTGAAGTGTGAAAATGAACCTGAGTATCATTCAAGTGGTTAAGACACATATTCCCGCCCAAAATGTCAAAGATTCAAATCCCCACCCACACATATTGTTACGAAAAAAAAAAGTGGTTTTAAAATAATAATTTTAATTTTAACCATTTTATTATTTAAAAAAATTATTTGTCCCTTCTCTCAAATATAATTTTAATTTTAATCAACCTTATTTTTGTCATTAGTTTCTAAACTACATTATTTGAAAAAAAAAATTAGAGAAAATAGTCTTAAGAAAAACAATTATCCAAAACATGTTTTTCTCTAACAACCCCCACGTCGCACCTCAATATGCTTTAACATTAGTTGAAAAATGCCAATGAAACCACTACTAAACAGAAGAGATACCAATACAAGAGATTCTATAAAAAGATGGAGGTGATCAATATACAAATTTTATCAGATCATTCCATGGTGAAAGGACTCAATATTATTCCACCACCATACAAGTACTTGCAGGGTTACTGGATGTTAATTAATTAGCACATTCATTTATTTCAACTGTAGGTTAATAGACAATGGTCACCAATTGTCCATTGCAGAATTTCTACATTCCATAACACAGGACATCTAGTCAACAAAGTTAAATTATACACTACTTTTTAAGTTCACAGTCCAGGTTTCTATAAACGTAGAGAATCTAACACAGAAAAGTCTAAAATGGTTTTGGAGTACCTTGGTTACACCTGCACTCCTCAAAGCAGAAATTTCATCTTCTCCTTCGTCTACTGCCTTTTGTTCTGATTCGCCATGTAGAAAAGCTAGATCACAATGGTATTGATATAAAATGGGGCTACCCCTCCGAACAAAAAAATCATTTAAAAAAAGAAAAAAAAAAGAAAACACATTTAGCCACATTAATTCATAGCCAGAGGGTCTTAACACCTCAACAATAAAATGTTCAGAACGTCCTATTCCAATACATCATTGATATATAATTTATACATATATTATTTCTTTACAGCTAAATGCATTGACCAACAAGGCAATAACTGAGTATGATCACACTATCTGTTTTTACTGCTAGAAGTTAAGTAATAAATACTTATAAATACAGCAATAAAGAAAATAGTCAGAGACAACTTGATAATACATGTTGATGGTCGTATTATGCAGTCCCAATATATTCCTTGAGCTTGAATGGTGATGATGCTACATCCAACTCGACTACGGATCACCGTCATAAAGTGCATCCAACGTTGGTGATGATGAATACATTAAAATTTTCCTGGCACTATTCTGAAACTCCGCAAACAATGAATCTTCAAACTTTTGATCATCCCAATTATTTCCCCTCAAGTCCAATAGCTCTAGCTTACCTATATATTAATTCATAAATCCTTGAGTATCTTATCACTCCAAGAACAACTTAAAGTAATAGAATAAGATGAATCCTAAGAATCTATTATGCGCAGTAGCCAATATCATACAAATAAAATCATTTATGTCAAGCACTTTGTAGCAATAAACATTTGACTCAGATTGAAAAGTCCCTCTCCTTAACATAGTATGTATGTGTTTAGATATTCCCCAGAGTGTAACTGTCGAAGCAGAATTCATGAAAACAGAAAGCGCTCAATATGTTTGAAGAAAATCTAAGGTGGAAATTTAGGGATACTATTTATTTTTTTATATATTTGTAAAGTTGTAATTTCACTTTCCTTTTCAGGCTTTAGGATATTTGCAGATTTTTTTAGATTTATAATTGGAATCATTCAGTATCAGTCTTACTATTCCCCACCCAACGAAAGATAAGCAAAATTGCTTTTATACACAGCTTCGTGGTATCAAAGCCTTGAAATTCTTCAAACCTTATCTACCAACACTCTCACATTATTCGTGCTCATCAATGGCTGCTCATCATTGTTTTCGCAGATCTGAGTTGTGTTCATGATCACCATTCTCACCGTCATGCCACTCTTGCTCTTGTGAAACTTTTCTTGCCACTTGCATCTGTCGTTGCCTCCACTCATGCTCAATCTTGCCATTGCCTCTGCGCCATCACCTCTGGTCATGTAAGTTGCTGTGTTTGCCTCCAGAAGGCCCTTTTTGCTTCTGCTTGAGCTCTCACTTCTTATCACTTTTGCTAACCTCTCATTCTTCTCCAGCTGTCTTTGACTTGCATTTCCACCCTTCACGACTCGTGCTTTCCTCTTCCTGCTCAAACATATTTCTGTTTGTATCTAAAGCTGTTTATGCTCGAGTTTGTTTCTATTTCTGCCTGTTCAAGCTTGTCTCCAGTTTGGCGCTAGTTCATAATGTCTGTATTTGGTAGCCTAATATGTTGCATGCTCGCCATGATGCAACATGGCCGCTTTGGACATATGTGAAGGTTTGATTGTTCATCTAATTGTATATCCATTACAAGACTGACAAAGTACTAGTAAATAAGAAAGACGGTTCTCTCTCTCTCTCTTCTTTCTCTCTAGCCTCTCCCTTCTCCCCCATCTGCCCACAACCTCTTCCATGAACCCAGCTAACCATGTCACCCTGATTGCTACTAAATTACTAATTGACCTTACCATCATATCTCATGGATACAACCACTAACCACCACACAACTACCATAGCACGAAAATCTTTCACCATTGTGGTTGATTCTAATACTAGAGAAAGTAGAGGCTGCATCACTAAAGCCACAAAAGATAAAGCTTTCTCCATAATAGTTCACCGAAGCACTCTCCAATGGATCATCGACTATTTCAACTTTCGCTTGGAAATGCCCCTCAACTAGAAATTCTTCAAGGAGAAGATAAATGACCAGGTCCTATGGATTGAGAAATTCACAAACAAGAGAGGTTACTCAGCTGAGTTGGTTAGTTTGGATGTTTGACCTTAACTGGTGTATGTTTGGTTTTTTCTATTAGCTGATGACCACACCCATTTAAGTTGGACATTTCTTATAAAGGATAAATCTAAAACTAGTCAACTCAACTACTCAAAATCTTTCCTCAAATGATCCAAACTCAGTTCCAAGTCAATTTAATAACTACTTAAAAATTGGTAGTGCTTGAGATTTAATCAACTCTACCCACTCTATCTTCAATCTCACAGAATTTTACCCTAAGTTCTTGTGTTAACAGGTGCCCCTGAACGCAAAAATTGCCACCTTCTTGAAATGGTCACTAATGTTCACTTCACAAGTTCCGAAAATCTTTTGAGGTGAAGTAGTTCTAATTACCACTTATCTCATCAACTGAATGCCATCCTGCATTCTAAAATTAAACACACCTTCAGAAAGTTTGCTTACCCTATATCCTACATCCCATCTTGTGTCTCATTTACCGCTAAATATATGGGTGTATTGCTTTTGTTTATAACAATCTTACACACCTCAACAAACTTGATGGCTGTCCATGAAATATATCTTTCTAGTGTACTCACTGGTCAAGAAAGGATACAAATGCTATTAGTATTATCCTGCGACTCATAAAATTTTTCACATGTTATGAAAATGAGAAATGCATTTCCAACCCAAAACCCCCCAACTCTAGCCTTGAATATTTTAAAATCTCAACCTAAAACATGACGATAATAAATAAACAGGAAAAATTCAATGGGAAGGTAACTTAAGAATTTCATACAACTCGTACGAAGAATACCTTTGGCAACTTTCAGGGCAGAACGTACGATGTCTAAGGATTCAACGGGCATGAGATTGTATGATGCATTGACAGAAACAAGTTCTGATGCCCCAGGCAGGAGCTTCAACAAAAAGTTTGCTATTTCTATCCCACCGCGATTTTTGCTACAAGAAGAAACATAGGCGTTTATATCTTGGGGCCACCTAAATAAATAATAGTGAGGAGGTTCATGAATGTTAATTTTGAACCTTATATTGATGTTCACAATATTTGACCGAATTACCCCTTCAATTAAATCCTGAAATCCATTTGGACCCAAGCCAATGCCTTCAACATTCAGGATTTGAATTGATTTCCCCAAGAAATCTCCCACAGCTGCAGCTACCGAGCTTCAAAACAAAATTACACAGCAATCAAATATTTGAGTGGAAAATATTAAATAGTGGTGATTTCTGGCTGTTGTCAAATATGCAAACCTTCCAAGGCTATTATCTGCAATAGAAAGTGACCTCAGTGGTTTCCTTAAAGTTGACAACGCATTTAAGAGTTGTGTGACTCCATCACACGAAAGCTCACAGTTCTCTAATTTCAGATCAGCAAAGGGAAAGCTCCTTTCAGAAGCTTCAATGAAATAGGGAATTAAATTCCTGCAGATCCTTCCAAAGGTTGGTAAGAACTAGCTATACTAAAGCTAAATAGTATTTGAAAAAAAAAGAAAAAAAGAAAAAACAAAGACCTGATTCCACCATCCTCAATAGGATTATCACTTATATCCAGGAACTCCAAGTTTGGTATATAAGTCAAAGCATATCTTAAATTATCTGCATCATCTTTGCGCAGATCATTTCCCCTAAAATAAGACAAGTGATTCATCTCTGCACAAGCACTACCATAATAAACCTATTCTACTCTATTGCAAATTTTAAACCAAGAATGAAAAGCCAAGATTATTTTAACTGCATCTATATTGGTCATTGGCTATATAACATCTCTCATTTTTTTTATGGAAAATCAACTATCATTCAATGAAAGAACAAAATAGAGGTCCACATAAAAAAAGCCCAAACCAAAAGTTCAGCGTAGAAAAACTAACTAGAAAGAACTCCAACTTATGGTAACATAATATAAAGGATAACTATAAAACAATTTTGAACTATGATTTATGAACTCAATAAGGAAAGTACTAAAATGCACCAATTGCCATACATGTTCCCATCCAACCTCATATCATTCTCTTATTTCTTTCCGACATATAAACCGCAAAACAGAGAAAAAGCCAGCCAGCCAGAAAACATGGCCTTCCACCAAAAAAAGGAGGATCCTGAACAACTTCATCGATCATCCCATGAATGCTTGACATTTGGACTAAACCAAAATACTACCCACATACAACCCAAAACTCTAGAAGTAAAAGGGCATAAGACTCGCAACTGCATAATATGATTACATATCCTCTACTTCCACACAAAACACACGTTCTCTTTCTCTGAAGAATGTATGAGGTGTAAATCATTCCGTTAAGAACATCTTTCTTTCAGATTTTGAGCTTCCACAAATAAGAATAAAAAGAGGGAGATAAGGATCAATGGAAAAACCAATAAAATGTACAAGGATTTATAATTAAAGGCACCCCATCGAAGAGATCATAGACAATGGTCTCTACAACCAAGAGAAAGAAAATGTTCTCTAAAAGGTAACTAGAAAAATCCTTGGTAACCGAGACCCAAGGGGAGACATTGAACTTAGCCAAAGCCGAAACCTCCTCAGAGCTCTCCATATCTCTAAAGACCCTTCTATTTCTTTCAAGTCAAATTTTCAACAAGACTGCAAAGCACATCAAAGAGCCATGTCTCTAGCTCGAAAGATTGGGTGATATAAGATCTCCTTCATCCTGCATTGCATTTCGAGGAGAATTCATCCTCCATATAACCACACGAGGGTGGAGATTAAAACCAAAAAGGAAAGAATAAAACCAGCAGACAAAATCACTAAGTGACTTTGATTAGCCTAGGTAATTAAGGAAACACATCAATGGCAAAGAATTATCATAAATGGAAAAAATACAGTCTAGTAAAGAGAGGTTAAAGAAACAAGAATTATCCTAAATAAGGAAGTAATTGACTCTTCAAGGATCAGCCATATTAGAGAGCAGCCTTTAATGCATTAGCAGGAGGTCTGCTGTTTAAGCTACTGATAGATATGTATGGAAATCAGTAGATGAGTGGTAATTAGAAGATTTTGAAATTGTGCTTCACTGTCGCCTCGTTTCAGCTCAATTTCCTTCATTGCTGGGATGGGGAGACAGCCAGTTAGACAGATGCTATTGCTAAGGAATGGCCAGCTGTTGTTGGAAGCTCGAGCTCTTGTTTCCAACTAGGAGGGATAAAAAGAAACTACTGTTCAATAAATGTGTTTATTTTAACAAGAAACAAATTTTTTATTGATATATGAAAATGAAGAAGATTGTTCATAGATACAAGTTCCCAAGCAGAACAAAGAAAGACAAAATCCAAAAGAGGAGAGTAAACTAAAAATTACAAAAGAATAAATCCTTGATGAAAGCCCAGAATCAAGCCCAAGAAACAAAAATAACCCAGAAACAAAGTCACATCCCCGAAGAAATAAGCAAAGAGGGCGCTTCCATAGGAAAACAGCTAGATTTTCCTTGATGAAGGGCAAACAAAAAATCCTCTAGCATCACCATAGTCGATGACTGCACGTGTGAGAAAAAATCCTTTAAGGAGCAAAGGATCAACAGTGCTTGAAGAGGAGCCAACCATCTCCAAAACACCATTGAACATTCTTTGGAATTAGCTTTGAGAGGTTCCTTCAAAACATAGCCACCTACATTGAATGCTCAACCATAAACCAAAGAAATCAAAGCCTTTTGCTCACCAACCTCATTAAAGATGTACTCAACATGCAAGGCACCTAAATCATTAAATGCTTAATCATAAACCAAAAAAATTAAGGTTTGGCATGACTTCTTATTTAAACATTTTTTCATAAAAAAAATATTTATAAATATAGTATTTATACTTATATTTTTTTTATAATAATTTTGTTTGATTACACTACATTCAAATGCAATATTATTAATTATAAATATATTTTTATTTTTTACTACATATTTTAAAGAATTTTGATTAAACATTTTTAAGTTATTTTTAGATAATCCATCTCCCTTATATTTTTCAAAAATAGTTTTTAAATTAATCCAATTTTTTTAATGTACATTTTATTAGTTAAGATTTAAAAAAAAAAACATTTTTGATTATTTAAAATTACTTGAGAAATTATACTTAACACACTTTAAATTGTTAATTTTTTCAAAAGTGCTCATAGAAAAATAATTTTATTTAAAAAGCATTTTTTTCCAAAATTATCCCAAACACACCCTAAATCCTTTTGCTCACCAACTTCAATAAAGATGAACTCAACATGCAAGGCAACCAAAATAAATGATGCCGGCAAAGCATCTACTTTAGACCATCATATGACTTTATAGCTCCATAGAGATTTAATCAATTTCTTGTCTACTTTTCACCAATTTTGATTCTTGGATAAAGAATGAAGTCAGAACATCACTGTGGCCAGAGCCTTTTCAACACAGTTCTTTTGTTATGATCTCCCACACCTCTTGTTTTCCATGATAATGTCTTCAACATAATCAACTGAAGAAAAGAATAGCAAAAGCTAACAAATCCGAATCTTTTCAAAGCAACTAGATTCACAAAGAAGCCACATTTATAATAGGAGAAACTTCACATAATTGAAGATCACAATCTTCCAAAAAGTCCACAAATTTCTCTTTACCTGAAGCAGAGGAATTGGCCGTAAATAATGGTCTCGTGTTGATATTAAACTTCTCTAATGGATCGGAAGAATTGTTATTTTCAATAATTATTTCTTGAACAACAACTTCTTGAAACATCGAGCAAAGGACATCTTCAAATAAATCTTCAATAATGACATCATCTTGTGGATTAATGACATGATTAACCCAATCGGTTAAATCAGTGTTTACCTTTACCTTCTGAACAATACTTGAGGGCCATCACCTGACATCAATAGCTTACAAACGGCCTCAATCTCAGCTTCTGTCTTTGATCCTTTCATGCCAACCACCACAAAGAACTCTTGCAAACGGATAGTTGTTGTGCCCTCACAAGATCGATGAAGAAAGGTAAGACTCTACCTCTGAAGAAACCTCTTATAATTTTGCAAGGTTCAATTTGTTTCTTCTCGAGTTTGCTGTAACTTACCATCACCTCTCATAAAGGTATTTTCAAGTAGCTAACACGAGTAATTGTAGAGAGAACTTGGACGTTATATCATTTATGAGATCAAAATATCTTGGAGAGAATTTTTTTTGTCATTAATTCGAGACCAGGGTTTTTAAGAGCCCAAGGTGCACTAAAGTGCAATAGCCCTTCGAGGCTTAAGTGCGAGGCACCAAAAAAAGCGTGGGCTTTTTTATACAAGGAGCACAATAGATATATATCAATAAATTTTTTTATATATGAAGAAAAGTAGTATAACAAATAATAGGATGCTGAAAAGTAAAAGAAAAGAGAGTTTTTCTTCAAGATTGTAGAGAAAAAAATGAATATTTTTCAAGAATATTCATCTTAAAGGTTAGAAAATAAAAAATAAAGAGAAAAAATAAAATAAAAATGGGCTTGAGGCGTTGAGGTGCACACCCCAAATGCTAAGGCACCTGCCTCAGGTGGGCTTTATTAACTGAGCCTCACTTTTTTGAAGCAAGGCGCAAAAACCGTGCTTTGGGCTTAAGCGTGCCTAGGAGCGAGCCTCATTGGACTTTTTAAAACACTGTCCGAGACATGTAAAAGTGTGTAGGTGAGATCTTTGATGTACGATGATAGTTCCAAGCGCTTATAGTCAATAACATTAGTTGGCTGCACAAGCAAGAGGACGCAAGGACATTGCTAAATCTACGCATCATGGTGTTCTTGCTATCAAGTACTTCTTGCATTTCTTTTATTTACTTATTGAATCCATGAGAAACTGGGGGAATAAATTATTACACTAACCTCGCCCTTGCCACAAGCTAACCATGAAACCCCACTGCTTGAGCATAAGAGGTTGGACCCACACCCTGATTGAGGCCAATCTGCTAGCTTGAAATTAGTGAAGGATGAATGGGAAAGAAAATGTGTCAAACAAAGGCTTAGGTTGGTCCACGCTTCAAAATTTCTATCGGTAGGTTTGAACAACATAGTATTCCATCCCCTTTACGACTCCAAAATCCTCTACCCCTTCTTATCTATTGAACCTTTTGAAACCACAACTAGACAATCTCTAAGCCAAGCAACAGTACCCAGCTCCAGTTCAAACAACAAAGCTCTCGCCCTCCCTCATTCTTGCACCAAAATCCTCCAATCACACACTCCCCAATGAAGATGAAATAGATAATAATCTATACAAACAGACCTCATGACGAAAGCTAGTTTGCCGTAAAGCATATCATAAGTTGCTATATAATTTCAATGAATCAGTATGCATCTAACTGTCTTTGTTAGACATACAATATGTTGATTCGATGGGCATATTAATTGTTCCAGTGCAACAAATTAACTTTGATACCTTAAATTGAGTACACGCAGTGATTGCAAGGACCTGCCAACCATAGAAAATGCTGGAATGCCAGTCAAAGATCTCCTATTAAAATTGGATAGCCATCCTGCCATCTGCAAAGTTCTTGAAGAGGCATTGCATTGATTGGCTTATAACAACCAATTTTTGAAAAGAAAAAATATGCATACTTACATTGTTTTCAGAAAGATCAAGGACAGATAAACAAGATGAAGCATCAAGAAGAGAGTGAAAGATAAGTTTCCCAAAATTTTTACCCAGGTCGTTCTCAAATAGTTTGAAAGAATATAAATACCTGAAAATAAATTGAGATAATAGTTGCAACCAAGTATGATGGGAAAAAAAGAGCAAAAAATAAAATAGAAGCTTGTGCAAGCAAGTCCTTTTACTTTCCTAACTGATTGGGGTCAAAGATATAAGACAAGAGGGGATAACTAAGAGTACCATACTGTTCATGTCACACCAGCACACTTCTTGCTTTTTTATTTAATACTCAAAACACTATATTATATTTCCCATAAGAATTAACAAAATGACACTGGGTGAAATCCGAATTGGTATACGTACCTTCCTGATGACAAAAACGATACCAGTCCAATAGGAAGAGCAACAGGGTCGGTTTCATCAAAGTAAGATGCATTAATTGAGAAGTGTTGTATACCATGTGTTTTTCCATCATAAAGTAGAGTATCGCAAATTGAATTAATAGAAGATGAAGATAGCTTGCAATGAACGAATTCGAGTGATGTTAAAGTTTCTATGTTCTGGTTTAGAAGTTTGCATAATCCATTAACCTGTACAAATATAAAAGCCAAGTCAAAATAACACATTTTCGTTGATATTTGAAAAGCTACGAGGTACTTGAAAAGCTACAACTTTCTGAAGAGATCAAAACAAAAAGGAACCTCGAAACTAAAATTATGCACATTAAGCTTCAAAAATACCAAACAGGATTCTAATTATGAGATTACAAAATAATATAAGTTAAAACCCCCCACGGGCCAGTCAGAATAATTTTTTTGGATTGAGTGATTTCGAAAAGCTTTCAGAGTGACCACACCAAGCTGCATGAAGATTAATACGTTATAAATTTTCTTCCCACGGAGTACTTTTGCTATCTATGTATATTTGGGGTAAGATCGAGCTTTCATTGATAAAATAAAAGAAAGTACCAAAAAGCACAAGGGCATACAAAAAACAAGCCCAAAGAAAAGGAGAACAACTAATCATAGAAACGATCTTCAATAAAAAAGAATCAAACTAAGTGCATAATTACAAAAAGGATCAGTGACAGACGCCCAAAGAGAGGCGTTAAACCTGGCAGACTTCCTCATAAGATCTCTCAAAATCTCTAAAAAGTCTATTGTTCCTTTCGAGCCAAACACCCCAAAGTAAGGAAAAAAAAGGTCTGCCACAATACTCTCTCCCCTTATCGTCAATGGGAGGATTCAAAAGCACCTCCTCAATTGAAGGACCACACCCCCTACAACGAAGCAGACTCACACCAAAGGAACTCAGCCAATAGTTCTAAAGATCTTGGGAAAACTGATAGCTCCACAACAACTGGTCCAAGTCCTCTCCCTGCCTCCTACAAAGAATGTACCAATAGGGATACAAGACCAAGGAAGAGTGTCTCTGAACGTGATCCAGGGTGTTGAGCCTTCCATGTAAAACCTACCGTACAAAAAATTTGACTTTCTTGGAGATTTTCACCTTCCAAAGAGCAGAGAAAGCAAGAACTATAGACTTTAAGGAGAACATAAAGCGGTAGATCGAACTACAAGAGAAAACCATAGAAAGATTGGGGGCCAATCTCTCAAGTCCCTCCTCCTAGGAAACACAAACTGATCACTAATAAGGGAGAAGAGAGAAGACACCTCACTCATATCTCTCATCAAAAGAGGATGATGAAAGCCTAAGGCGATCAAGGTCAAAAGGTCAAGGGAAGGCAAGACAGAAGCAACCAGATGAAGCTTCTTCTTCGAAAGAGAGTACAACCGAGGGAAAAGGGCACAACGGGTTTTTCACCCACCTAGTAATCCTCCCAAAAAGTATTAGAGTCATCCCAACCGAACACTTCATAAGATTTGAGAATGAAGGAAAAGTAAAAGCAATCGCTAACTAGAGGTTTTTAGTAGGGCTCTTAAAACCATCACCTGAGAGGGTCATATCTACTCACAATAACCCTGAACCACAGAGTGTTAAGCTCCCGAAAGAAGTGCCACAACTATTTTGCCAGCGCAACCTCGTTATGTAAACTCAAGTTACCAATACCTAAGCTCGTAACTCTCTAGATTTCGACACAATGCCCCAATTAACCTAAGAACCCTCCTTAATCCACGCCTTCCCAATTGAAGTCCCTCATTAATCTCTCAATACCTTTGCTCATAGAAATAATGCTGGTGAATACATCATTTATACCTTGGATCTTGCATATGTACAAATTAAATGATTCACCTGTCATCTTGTACTCGTACTTCATCCCAAAATGAAATTGAAGAACAAGAGAATAGATATTTGTTTAAAACTACAAGACAAAAGCATTATCATTTCCAATGCACATTTCATAGCACTTTTAGGATAATACAATTTTCACAAGTTGTTTCATGATTAATTGCATGCCTTCATATATTCTTACTTTTTTGCAATTATGGGATTTCTTAATATGTTTTATTTTCAATGAGGCATTTATTCCATATAAAACTGAAAATACTTGGTTCTATGAAAGCTTGTCTTCATGAAAGCTACATACTAAAGGGTACTTAATTCATATACTCATTTATAAGCAAAAAGAAATTATCTATTAATTTCAATATAAATAAGAACTGAGCTCACTTGCTCCTGGAATCTGATCCACCTTAATGCCAAAGTCTGCAACTTGCAATTCCTTAATATATGCTGCAACACGGTAGAAATAAGAGCTATGACAAGAGCAAGAAGATGGCAAACCAAACAGCTTTTTACTGAATTAATACTACAAAGAAAGTAAAAATAACTGTTGCACATAAAATAAATTCTGAAGACGCAAGGGGTAGCCCCTCGTCTTACAGAACATGGCAAAATTTTTATTATTTAAAAAATCGATGGACTTGAAGAAGTCTGAAAAGTAACAACTTCTTCCCAAAATATTATTCTAAAGGAATATAAAGTCAAGGCTATAAGCCATACAAGATAAAGCCGTTTTGAGAGGGCTGATATCTTCCAGAGACTATTCTTCTAACTTCAAAAATAGCATAACTAGGACAGGGGAAGGGAAGAGCATAAATACCACTCCAACTGACAAAAGGACAAAAGACTGACGGCTAGAACTTCCCTTAACTACGGGGTGAACTTCCCGTTCTACCCTTCCTTACATAGATATTGAATTGGGGCTCTAACAAAATCTCATCTTTGTTCCCCCCGTTCTTGCACCAACACTTAATGGAATTTCATAGATTTTAGCAATAAAGTGCCTAACTGGGCTGTTTTACTCTCGTAAGGAGCATTGCCAATTACGTTGAACATACCTATTTTTTTACTTCCTAAACTTTCTCCTAAATGCAATCCTTTAGTTTTCATACTTACTTTTGGCTTTTTTAATAAGAAACCAATTTCCATTAAAAAAAAAAAAAAAAGAGAGAGAAAGCAACCAGAAGAGACAATACAAAAATTTACTAATTACTAATCAAATGTGTGGGTGGAAAATCAAGCTGGTATAAATAAAGATTATTTCCTTGTAAATGTTTGATTATTTTCCTTGTATATGATATACATTCTATAGCTATATTCTTTCCTCGTAGGGTTACTTTGATTGCTTAATTTAGGCACATTTGTTTAAAGTTCTACATGTATAAATTTATTCTTCTTCTCCAAATGAATATATGAGAAATAATTCTTCCATCACAAACTTTATAGTATCAAAGCTTGGAGTTATTCAAACCCTAACATTGCTAAAAACTTAGCATCGTTGCCAGAACCCTAGCACCATCCCCAAAATTCTAGAGTTGTCGCCCAAAACTTTGCTGCTCCTCTAATCGAAACTTGTTTGCATCGTCTCTATTGTGATATCATTGTGCCTGTTCACAGTGTCTCTGTTGCGACATTATCGAAACCATTTTTACATTGTCTCTGCCATGGAACTCTAGCATTTGATCTCTTCATCATCGTGCGTCTCTTATTTGTCGTTGTTCACGTCTGTCGTTATTCATCATTCAGTCGCACATTTCCTTCATCGTTCGTCGCCAGTTGTTTGATCCTATAGTTCTCTGTCTCCCTTGATAGCACTCAAAAAGTGCTATTTTAGAGCCCCTAATTTAGTGGTTTATAAGTGTGCTTTGATGTTTTTATTTGTGAAACTTTTGTAGGAACTGAGCATTGAATGAGAGAAATTATGAAATTGAGGCCGTTCGGGGTAAAAATGAGCCAAGAAAGTGCAAACATTGACTAAGGCATGAAAAAGACAAATAATTTAGTGCACAACCCAGGGGCCAAGCGTCTCAATACCAAAAGAGAGCGTTGAGACGCTTAAATATTGAAGAGCAAGACAGAAGCCACGACGTCGAGACGCTAGGTCAATGGCATCTCAACGCCATTAGTTACATGAGAAGGCAATAGCTTTATATGCGAACCAGCATCGCAACGCTACAAATTGTTTCCTTTCCGTCTTGAAAATAATAGGTGGCATTATTGTAATATTAAAGGAAAGCGTCTCGATGCTGTCGTGTTTTCTATATATTGTTCTTTTCGGCTTAGGGTTCAAAAAGATCGTCATTTTGGTGCGATTTTCAAGAGTTTAGAAAGAAATTCACTTTGGTTTCTGTGCTAGAGCAGAGAAGGGGGTTCTCAAGTGTTTGTGGGTGAAAACCGAGAGCACGGGAGTTGGTTCGGAGCCAGAGACGAAGAAGAATCGACCAGGAAGTCCTCTTTTCTCTTCTTTTAGTTATGTAAACTGTTGTGATTGGATGTATTGGGTTGTTACTGACTATGAATAGTAGCTAAACTATTTAGTTTTAGGGTGTTGGTAGATTTATGGACAATTAATCTTAATTGTTGAACTCTTAAATGCATTTATTGTTGTTTTCTTCTAAATTCCAGCCCTTAATGCTTGCATTTATCTGGCCATTGAATATATTGCTATTGTATTTACTATATTGCTTAAGAGAGAGGGTAGTAAATTAGACATAGGGAGTTTAGACTTACACTTTTCTATGCACAAGAGTGGTAGGGGAATGTTCGAGGTTGATGATGAATTATCTTTAATGCCCTTTTTAATTTCTAATTACGAGAGATCGAGTTGGGAGTTATTTGTGAAGGTCGGTGGACCTCGAGAGAGGAAAGGTAGGGTTTATAAATCCTAGACTTAGAAAATTAACATGAACATGAATTTCTTGAGTTTATTTAATTGGTTAATTACACCGTTTACAATGCCAACACCCAAAAACTACATTGTTACTTGAATTTCCACCATTTGCGCGCTCCTTTTATTTGTTCTTTTAGATTAAGAATCGTTCCATGAGAAATTGATCCCTAAATAAAATTGAAGAGAGGAGAGGCAAAACACAAAGTGAATTTCTTTGCTCCATCACCTCCTTTGCTCCATCACAGAAACCAAAGTGAATTTCTTTCTAAACTATCGAAAAACGCACCAAAATAACAGCCTCCTTGAACCTTAAGCCGAAAAGAACAATCTATAGAAAACACGGCAGCGTCAAGCACTAGGATACATCATCGAGACACTGCCCTTCAATATTACAATAATGCCACCAGTTATTTTCAAGATGGAAAGGAAACAATTCGACAATTTGGTTCGCACATAACGCTACTGCCTTCTCATGCAACTAATGGCATTGAGACGCCATTGACCCAACGTCGAGATGTTATGGCTTCTGTCTTTCTCTTCCATATTTGGGCATCTCAACGCTATCTTTTGGCGTTGAGACACTAGACCCTCAAGTTGTGCACTAAATTATTCGTCTTTTTCATGCCTTAGCCAAGGTTTGCACTTTCTTGGCTTATTTTAACCTCAAACAGCCTCAATTTCATAACTTCTCCTTCAATGCTCGGTTCCTACAAAAGTTCCACAAATAAAAGCATCAAAACACACTTATAAACCACAAAACCACTAAATAGTGGCTCTAAAATAGTACTTTTTGAGTGCTACCATAAAAACTTGATTGCACCAGACAATGCGTCGCTTCTAACACACGGGTCAATCATAGTATATAAAACGATCTGGAGATCGAGTATCGTCCTCGGGAGATCGGGATTCCAATTCTCTTAGTTATCAATTAATTCTTTCAATTTTATTTAGGGATCAATTTCTCATGCAACGGTTCTTAATCTTAAAAAAAAACAAGTAAAAAGAGCACGCAAACAGTGGAACTTCAAGTAACAATGCAGTTCTAGGGTGTTGGCATTGTAAACGATGTAATTAACCATTAAATAAACTCAAGAAATGCATTTTCATGTTAATTTTCTAAGTCTAAGATTTATAAACCCAGCCTTTGCCCTCTCGAGGTCCACCGACCCTCACAAATAACTCTCAACTCGATCTCTCGCAATTAGAAATTAAAAGTAGCATTAAAGATAATCCATCATTGACCTCGAACACTCCCCTACCACTCTCATGCATAGAAAAGTATCAATCTAAACTCCCTATATCTAATTTACTACCCTCTCTCTCGAGCAAGACAGAAAATACAATAGCAATACATTCAATGGCCATATAAATGCAAGCATTAAGGATTAGAATTTAGAAGAAAACAACCATAAATGCATTCAAGAGTTCAACAATTAAGATTAATCGTCTATAAATCAATCAGCACCCTAAAACTAACTTGTTTAGCTACTGTTCATAGTCAATAACAGCTCGATACATCCAATCACAACAGTTTACATAACTAAAAGAAGAGATCCTGAATCGATTCTTCTCTGTCTCTGGCTTCGAACTCACAGTAGTTTGCACGTGTCTGCACTCTCTAGAAACCCTAGTTGCCCATTGTCGTTCATCGCCGCACTCTATCGTCTTTGTTGTACTCAATCACACGTCGCTAAAGACCGTCGAACTACATCGACACCGCCAATCCATGATAGTGGTTGGTTGTATGGTTCTTTTGGATTCTAATTTTCTCTACTTTTGGCAGATTTTCTGGGATCTATTAGTCTTCACAATGTCAGACTCATAAATTACAAACTCATCTTCCAGTAAAAATAATATTACTCAGATAACATGTCACAAACTCAAAGGCCACAACTATCTTCAATGGTCTCAATCTGTGATGATGTTTATATATGGTCGAGGATGAGACGACTATATCACTTGGAAAGCCACACCACCCAAACCTGAGGATCCAAAATTTCGTATATGGAGTGCTGAAAACAATTCAATTATGAATTGGTTAATCAACTCTATGACTACTAAGACTGAAAATAATTTTATCATTTTTCAACTCTCAAGGAATTTGGGATGCTGCTCGAAACACATTTTTAATCAAGATAACATCGTTGAACTCTTTCAGTTTGAAACTACTCTCCAAGATCTCAAACAAAGTGAATTATCTGTCACCACTTAGTACACTACCTTATCTTGTTATTGGCAACAATTGGATTTATTTGAAACTCATGAATGGAAATATTCTGATGATGCTTCTCTTCGAAAAATTGTGGACATAAAAGAATTTTCCAATTTTTTATGGGTCTCAATAGTCGAATCCTTGGTACAAAACCACTACCTTGTCTTCGAGAAGTTTTTTCTTAGCTTCGTAGGAAAGAAAGTTGGAAGCAAGTCATGTTAGGATTAGTTGAACATCATCTTGCTCACAATGGATATGCCCCCATATCTCACCAAGATCACTCAAATGATTCTATCGTTCTTGCAAATGATTCAGTCGTATGGAGATAGTAAACCACGCAAAGGATGATCATAGTGTGACAATTGCAGAAAACCAAGACATGTCAAAGAAACTTGCTGGAAGATACATGAAAAACCAACAAATTGGAAGGCTAATGCTACCAAATCAGATTGAGAACCTCAGGTTAATATGGTCTCTGAAAATTCTAATCACCAACCACTTCCAAAAGACTTGTTGGATATGGTACAACAATTGTTGAACATAACAAATCCAACTTTGTACGTAGCCCAAAAATATGCAACAAGGTAACTAAAATTCTCTAGCTCTCCACACTCGAACTCTACCATCTAAGTGGATTGTAGACTCTGGAGCATCAAATCATATGACAAGTGATAGATCCTTATTCTCATCTTTTTATCCTTATATGGATAATTTTTTCATTCGAATTGTTGATAGAACACCTACTAAAGTAACTCGGATTGGATGTATTCAATTATCAAGCTACATAACTCTTCAATCTACATTTGTTTGAGCCAAAATTGGAATACAATCGATTGTCTGTGAGCAAGCTTGAATAAGAATTTGAATTGTGAAACTAAATTTCTTGCAAACTCTTGTATTTTTCAGGACCTAGAATCGAGGAAGATGATTGGCAATGTTGAATTATGTGCGGGAATGTATCTTCTCAGAGCGAAAAGGTTTTCATCCTAAAATGAATGCAATAAACTTGTACTTCAGCTAATTGTGAGTCCGTTGATATTTTTGAATTTTTCAATAATTCAAATATAGTCTTATCATGATGTAGCACTATCGTCTTGGTCATCCAATTTTTTTGTATCTTGGGCATCTTCTTCCTTCGTTGTCCATCTATAAGAAAAACAATCTCTTTCAGTCTGAAATCTATCAACTCTTCAAACACACACGCACTCATTTTTTTCCGTATCTCTATGTTCCATCACAACCTTTCTTCCATATCCATGACAACATTTGGCGACCATCTAAGATAAATAATATCATTGGGGCATGATAGTTTCTTTTATTAGTTGATGATCACACTCAAGACATTTCTTATGAAAGATAAATTTGAAACTACCCAACAATTCAAACATTTTCATACTATGATCCAAAATAAGTTTCAAGTCAATATCAAAGTTCTTAAAATTGATAATGCCAGTAATTTCTTCAACTCTACTCTAGGATCCTATCTCTAATCTCATGGCATTGTTCACCAAAGTTCCTGTGTTGATACACCCGAATAAAATGGTATGGTTGAAAGTCACCTCCTTGAAGTAGCTATATGATACTTAATAATCACGTCACATGTGCCAAAAACCTTTTGGAGTGAAGTTGTTCTAACTGCTACTTATCTCATAAATCCAATGTTCTCCTGTATTCTCAAATTCAACACACCCTTACAAAGTTTCCATACCCTCTACCCTACATCCCATCTTGTCTCCATTACCTCTTAAAATATTTGGGTGGACTGCTTTTGTCCATATCCATTCTCACCACCGCTGTAAATTTAATGTCCGGTCCATGAAATGATCTTCATAGGATACTCACCAAATAAGAAAGAATACAAATGCTATTATCCTCCAACTCATCAATTCTTTCATACCATGAATGTTATTTTCTTCGAAAACCACCCATATTTTTCCAATTCTGCAATTTAGGAGGGAGCATTATAACCTTGAATCATAGAATTGGGAATGCATTCCTCAATTTCCTTCAAGTCCACCCGTAAGTCCTCCCTATGTATTGCAACCATCACAAAATTCCAAATCGCATCCATTCTCTAAACCGACGTCCATACCTATTCTTGAGCCTGAAATGCAGGCTTCTTCCCCGCGAACAAGATAAGTCGAGAAGCACCCTACACATATTCAGCCAAGCTAAGATCGAAACCTAAATTCAAGTGTCACTAAAGCAACACGAGAAAAGAATATATGGATAGACCCATTGCTATAAGGAAATGTGTTCGCTCATGCACTCAACATCCTTTTCATTATTATTTATTGTACACTAACTTGTTTCCGCTCTTTAAAGCCTTTGTGACTTCAATTTGAGAGTTTGTTCTCCACCTTTTCAATGATAGGGAGCCAAAACCTGTAGCATTTTGGTTTGCCAAAGAGAGGGAGACTTGTTTCTAGGCCATGCACCCACCTTACAACCAAGTTTGGTTGCAAACTGATCAGTCCAATGCTCATAAACATTTATACCCAACAGCTCAGTTTTCTACCTATTTACGTTCAAACCGGATGCTTCCTCAAATAAGTGGATGATGTCAAGAAGATTGTTGATGCTTTTTTCTTCATTTGTGGAGAAAATGATGGTATCGTCTGCAAATTGTAGATGGTTTATACTCAAGAGATCTTTACCAATGGTGAAACTAGTAGCAAGCTTCCTCTTGGCAGCAAAAAATGAGTAGTCTACTAAGGCTATCAACCACAATAATAAAAAGGAAGGAGGAGAGAGGATCCTCTTGTTGGAGGCCTCTAGACGCAAGGATCTTACCTCTTGGTCTACTGTTGTAATGGAAAAATTTGTTGAGGAGACACAACCTCTAATCCATCCACGCCACTTACCAAATCCTTTAATCTTCAAAATAGCATCGAGATAATCCCAATCGACTTTATCAAAAGCCTTCTCCACATCAAGTTTGAAAACAAACTCACTTCTTTTGCGATTAAACCATTCATCAATAATCTCATTAGCGATAAGGGAGGCATCCAAAATTTGGCGGTCTATGACAAAAGCCGATTGTCGGTAAAAGTGGCTGGAAGGACTTTTCAAACGCTCTAAGAATACCCAAGCAATGATCTTGTAATAGCAAGTTGTTAAACTGATTGGATGATAGTCTCCCACTCTTTTTGCATCTAACTTCTTGGGAATGAGGCAAATATAAGTTTCATTTAGGCTGGTGTTGATGGTAGCATTCTCAAAAAAAAAATCATGGAACACCTTAAATATGTCGAATTTTAAGATGTTCCAAGATTTTCTAAAGAGTTCAGAAGTGAAGCCATCTAAACCTGAAAATTTATTGGTGCCCAGCTCCTTAACCGCATACCATATTTCTTCCTCAGTAAAAAGATCTTCTAAAGAGGTGGCTTGTTCGGTGGAGATTGGATCCTAATCAATCGAAGGAGGGAGGAAATGATATCCTGGCTTCTTGGGGAAGAGTTTTTTGTAGAAAGAAATGAATTCTCTCTATGGCTTCGTCGTGGAGCAACTAATCTCATTGGATGAGAGGAGATCTCGACAATTGAATTCTCTCTTCCTAGCAGCCACATAATGGTGAAATAATCCAGTATTTTCATCCCCATCTTGAAGCCATTTAGCTTTACATTTATGTTTCCGTAAGATTTTATCGTTTGCTGCAATATCCAAAATTTTATTCTTGATGATAGATCTTCTGATTTCTGGTTTTTTGTGCCAACGTAAAACAACCATTGTCCTCAGCCCCATCAATAGTCACAAGTTCATATTGAAGCTGCAATTTTGTGGAGGAGAGGTTACCATAATTCTAGAAGCTCCAATCTTTAATGGATTGTTTCAAGCCCTTCAATTTCATCATGAATCCATGCCTAGGCCATCCCATGAAGGGATGTATTGACCACCAACCGTCCACAAAAGGAAGGAAATTTGGGTGATTTAACCAAGCGTTGTTGAATTTAAAGGGCGAGGCCCCCATTTCTGTCTCCTAAAGGTTAATAAAATGGGGTAGTGGTCAGAGGTTGGACGATTGAGCCGCTTTTTTTTTTTTTGAAAGGAAACCGAACTTTTCATTGAAAATATGAAAAGAGACTAATGCTCCCAAAACAAAGAAACAAAAACAAAAGTAACAAGGGCAAAAGGAAAAAACTACACAATAATTAAGGAGGAAAAATAAAAGCTGCCCAGTTAAGGCATAAGTCTTGAATGGAGAAGCCTGCAAATTTTTCTGATAACGAACACCAAGAGGAAGCCTTAACACGAGCTAAATCAAAACGATTAGACCACGACAAGGACTTGTCTTCGAAAATTCTCTGATTTCTTTCAAACCAGATTTCAGAAAGTAAAGCTTTAACCGCAAGAGACCATAGTAATTGGGCTTGAGACCTGAGATGAGGCCCAACTAACAACTGAACAACATTCTCTCTAAAGCAGCTACCAAAGGCCCATTGGATCTTAAAAGTAGACAGCAAACTAAACCAACAAGACCGAGAGTAACTGCAATAAAAA
>JAOANK020000003.1:2541718-2552832 GCA_026257165.2 Telfairia occidentalis
CATATCTTAGTGCAATTGGTGCGCTTATGTATCTTGCTAATAATACAAGACCAGATATTGCATTTTCAGTAAATTTGTTTGCTAGATATAGTTCTTCTCCAACAAAAAGACATTGGAATGAAATCAAACATATACTCCGTTATCTTCGAGGAACAATTGATATGAGTTTTTTTTTATTCAAACAAATCAAATTTTAATCTAGTTGGTTATACATATTCAGGATATTTATCTGATCCACACAAAGCTAGATCTCAGACAAGTTATCTATTCACATGTGGAGAAACTGTTATATCATGGCGATCAGTGAAACAGACCATAACAACCACTTCCTCAAATCATGTTGAAATTCTTGCAATTCACGAGGCTAGTCGAGAATGTGTATGGCTAAGATTAATGACTCAACACATTTGTGAGACATGTGGTTTGTCTTCTAGTAAAAATCTTCCAACAATATTATACGAAGACAACACTGCATGTATAGCTCAAATCAAAGGAAGATATATTATAGAAGATTGAACAAAGCATATCTCACCAAAGCTTTTCTACACTCATGATCTTGAAGAAATGGCGACACCACTGTACAAATTTGTTCAAAAGATAACCTGGCAGACTTCATTACAAAAGCATTACCTACCGCAACTTTTGAAAAATTGTTGCACAACATTGGAATGTAGAGACTTTCCATGAGGGAAAGCAAATATATTATATTCTTTTAAGTTTATTAGATTATATGAAATATGTACTTTTTTTTCTTCACTTGGATTTTTTTCCTTTGAGTTTTTTCCTAGTAAGGTTTTAACGAGGCATATTTCATGTATAATGGGTATCTAAGAGAGAGTATTATAAATATTATAAGAAAATAGTTGCACATATGCTTAGTGTCCTAAATAAACCAAATACCTTATCTCCCATTACCCATGTATCTTAGTGCATATTATTCATGTGTCTAAAGACTACATGTTCTTAGTGTCCAAATAGTTTTACATCCTACTTGCAAAATTGCTTATAAATAGTGGCATTTGTGGATTTTGGAGAGAAGTAATTTGAGTGAGAAAATTCAAAGAAAAACATAAATTTCCATTCTTTTCTGATTTCTATAATTTCCATATTTTATTTTTATATTTTCTAAATTTCTTTTATTTATTTAAATATTATAATTTTTTGATATTCGTATTTACGTAATAATCATTTTGATCCCCAATTTTACAACAGTAAGTACATATATTGACAAAGAGGCAACAAAAACATTATCTTCAATCTCACAAAATCCTTCATTTCGTTTTTACGTCTTCTACACTCATCCCAAAAGATGAACACTGTTTTTTTTTTTTTTTAGTACACGATGAACACTAATTGAGGACTCTAAAATTCCTTGTTTGTCTTTTTCGCCCAAGAGAGTATGAAACATAAATATTAATTTTGTTGTATATTATTATTGAGTACCATAAATTCAATATTTTGCATAAGATAATACTCTCTTGTTGTACTATAAAAAAAAAAAAAAAATTATTTGCACAAAAAGAGCTTTGAAATATTGAAAATATGTTCTTGCAGCTTGATTAATCTAAGTTTCTCACGTATATATTATATATTTTATTGCAACAATTGTTTACTTATTTGTAAAAAGTATATAATCAACTTGTTTTTTTTTTATAAAAAAAAAAAAAAAAAAAGCACGAATCATGAGTTTATTGACTGAGAGTAAACATTTCATTTATAATTTAGTGCAACAAGAAATCTTGTTTTCTCACAAGATCTTAAGAAAACTCGAGGTAGCTTGTAAACACATTAAAAAAATATTGCCAATATATTAGCTTTTATAAGTAATTCCGTGCATTACTTACTGAATTGAAAATTATAATCAAATTTTTGTTTTAGATTATGGCAACCATCGTTGAACTACATGATTGATAATCAACTTTTAGATATTCGGTATCAATTAACAAGCTTTCTAGTATTGGCGACACATTTGTAATTATTCTTTATATTTTTTGTTGAGTATTGTAATTCAAACATGATGTGAAAATTTGGACCTACAACTCATAAAAGTTTTTTTCTTTTTCTTAGATCACTTTATCCTTAAAACTCTATTTGATCATCTCTCTCATATTAAAGCTAATTTATCCACAAAGTCAGTTCAATTGGTTCATTATACCTAGTTCTAATATCGCAACTATTCCTCTATTCATCCTCTTTTTCCAAAGATCTTCATAATTAGACGTTAAACTCATCTCATACGATGAGAGTTGTTAATGTTAACGACCCATAAAACTTGACAATGTCGTTTCTGTAATATCAAACCTCAATCATGCGAAACAAAGTAGTGGATATGGAGTTTTTATATCATTTTACCACCTATAATATGAACTTGATACTGTCATATATGTATAATATTAGGGGTTTTGGCATGGTACGATGAGTTGGTTGTTGATTAGGTAGTGAGATGGATGGGTGAGACAGTAGAGGCAGTAGGCATTAAAGTGGAATGGAGACAGTGCATGTGTGAAGCTACAGAAACTCCATACCAAATCAATAAATGAAATGGGGTCACCTTCCCCTTCCTTTCTTACCATTCCCATTCCAACTTCCAACTTCTCTTCATTTTTCTAATCTGTTTTTTGTATCCATATCGCCCATTGCTTTGTACATGGGATTTACTTACCGTTCCACAACACCAAGATTCTCATTTTTCTTCACTCAACTCCTCATAATTCCCCACTAATTACCTTTTCTAGCCTTCCCATGTACTCCATTCTTATAATTTGGTTCACGTCCCCACCATTATATTTTAATAATTTCTTTAAACGTCAACTCATCGATTTCTACAATGCTAGGATAGAATCAAATGAAAGGTGAAAGGTCCACTACTTCTTCATTCATGGCCTATTATTTTGATAGACTCAACCCAAATGTGGATTTAGGGTGTGTTTAGGAATGATTTTTAAATGTTCAGAATCACTGTTATCACGCTCAAAATTTTAGGTGATTGACTTAAATTTGGACATGAAAAAAGTGATTTTGGGCATTCCAAAATCACTCTCAAACATACTCATAGTTGATTGCATGAGTTTGCCTGTCAATCCTTCATAACTCAGTTGATAGCTTCTATACATAAGGCGGAGCATCCTTGACTCAACATTATAGCACATAGGGCTTCAGCGCTACTCCGAGTCATGCTAATTCCATGCGAATCAATATTGAGAAGCATGTGTCCATCACTCTAGCAGTGGCACTGAAGATAAAACATGGAGTCCCTATATCCTTGTGGTTAGTAGAGAACAACCATCAAACCAAATTTATCGTCAAGTTGATTTTTTTGACTTTTTAATGTATGAAAAGAGTTAGTTTTTTTAAAAAACAATAATAAAATTCTATTTTCAACCTAAAACTAGCATGAATTTGCTTTCAATTTTACCTAAAATACCTATACCAATGAACAGGTCATTTACTTATATCCCATAGATCCAACCTACAATTTTCCTTCTTTCTAACTGAAGTGAGATTTGTATTTTCATTCCGAACATCCCCTCTTTCTACTTGAATAGAAAAACTTGGACATAATAAAACTATTAGTATATAAAAATGATAGGTTTCAAAACTAATGGACCAATAAAACCAAACACGGATAATAAGGAATAAAATGTTAACTTAACCCATCATAAAAGAATTAATATTTAATGCTAACGATTTAATGTTGAGCTCAAGAAGTAGAGAGAAAAAGTCATACAAAGTAGGCAGAGAAGCGAGGAATGAAACAATTAAAAAGTGGAAAAAGTGAGTGAAAATGATTCTATTGTTGATGGACGATAAAATTATAGTCTTATTCGATACAAAGAAAGCAAAGGAAATGTGCAGTTCGACTGAAAAATGTACAGTAGAGGATGGTAAAATGCACACAAAAATGAAATTGGCACAAGATATTTGGGGGCTGTATATAAAAAAAAGAAAAAAAAACTATAATATAATATAATAAGAACAAAAGAAAAAGGGTAGCTGGTCATGGGCAGGAACCTGTCAAATCAAGCAGTGTCTCAGCCACAAGTTCTTCCAGCAATTTCCTTTCTATTTCCTTCCCTAAATCATCCATTTCCTCTTGTAACTGCTGAATCCAGCCCTTCCCCACAACCTCCTTCCCAACTACCCTCTCTACAACCAGGCTGTTACTGTCCCCAATCTCATAACCAACACACCGAGTTTCGCCCGACACCCAATCTTTCAATCTGTCCCACACAATGTTCACCAATGCTTGTGAGGGCGCATCAGCACTTACCCAGTTCCACGACATCGCCATCGCCATCGCCATCGTGGACAACCTCTTGTCTGGCCGATACCCTGTGATATCAACCAGGACTGCATTTACGCTGTCGAATGCGAGCTTCCAGTTCGATCTTGATTGTCTTCGTTTAGCCTCCTGTTCCGGTTCTCTATCATTTAGGTTGCCAAAGCTGTTTCTCAGTGATGGATCCAATGGGTTTTCAAGAGAATGCCATCTTGAGAAAAATGAGTCGCACTGCACGCTGTCATCAAGGCCAGCTGCTGAGAGCAGAGTTCGGACGAACCCGAACCACTTTTGTTCCTCTTCGTCTGTAGCTTCACACACTAATGAAGGTTTAAACAAATACGAATCTGTGTTTTCTGAATAAGTATCTTCCCATGTCAAAGTCCGAGAAATGGATTCTATGGGAGGTGATTTGTCAATTAAGTTGGACTTCGTATGCACTTGAATTCCTGGAAAAAATAGACAAGTCAAGAAATGGCATATGGACTACTCTAAACTATTTACTACAGGAATAGGTCAAACAATGATTTAAGTCCCTAAACTATAGGGTATTTCAATAAATGTCCCAGAACTATCGTTTTCTTTTTCCTGTGAAAGTTCCTCATTAATCAGATTACACAAACTTGTACTAATGCAACCGAATCGAAGTATAAGTTACTTATACTTTTGCGGAAAGGACAGATTTGAAACTAATTAATCATTTTGAGATCAAACTTTGAGACTATATCAAGTATGGCTCAATACAATCCGTGCATGGATAGCTAGAGAGAGTAAGTACCTCTTAAGTTTTGCTTCATATAGCCAGAAGACGCAGACGTTATGTTGTTATCCTCATCGAATGGTGGTTCCAAAACAGAGCATGGACTTGGATGGTCTGGGTTCTCACTGGCATTTCCAGGCATCAAATGTCTTGCAAAAGGAAGCCCTGCCTGCAAAGTTCAAACTTTGTTCTATAAGTTAATTGAACAAAGAGAAATTATTTTGCAAATTACAGCAACAGCAATAGAATACATCGAGCTTCTGTTCCACCATACATGAAGAACTAGGCTACTTGGTGCTTCTACAAAAATGAGAGTAACAAAAACCAACTACCTACCAGAGGCTGGATCAATTAGATGCCAGTAATTATTTGTCTTTCAATTTGAAAACTTCAAATTCCTTAATTCCATACAGAACAATAACAATCAACAAATCCAAACACCTATTTGTTTTTTTTCTCAACAAGTATAACAGGTCACCACTTCCACCTGTTGTAAAAATATTTATTCAACGTTCGATATTTCTAGCTCATATGATAATATATATTCGTAGATTCTAGGTGACTCGGAACCCATAACCACTTGCTTGTACAACATACTTCACCCAACCCTTCTTATGGTTCTGCGTGGTTAGCTAAAGAAATTCAGAACCAAGTTGATACGTAGGTAGACAACGGACGACCAACGAATATGAGAATCTTGCCACAAATGATGCTTATCTGAATGTGATTACTGAATAAAAGAAAAATCATCTATAAGAAGATAAATTACCTCAAGACAGACCACGCCCATTTTGCTGGTTAAATCTGGAGATGCCCCTGATGATCCACACAAAGCAGGAGATGAACATTCTTCAAGTCGACTAGCATCAACACAAGATGCATCATCACCAACCCTGGCTGGAGGTAGAGACGACCCAAGTGTTTCGGCAATAGAATTATCCAATTCCGCTTTACATTGAGATGCATTACGTTTTTCTTTGCTTGGTTTCTTATTTCTAGAGAAAAATAAGCTAGAAATTTTTCCTTTAAATGATGATTTAACTTTTGTCAAATTAGCTTTCTCCATGGTAACATCTATTTTGCCAGAAGAAGAATTTGAAGCCTCAAGACCTAGTCTGGCACTAGACACCAAAGGAGATACTGGGGCAGACTTTGACCTCTGGAGACTTCTAGGAGAGTTGCCAAAATCCTCCTTACTGAAGTCAGCACTTAAGCAGGACGCAAACTCCCTCGGCTCTTCTTCCTCATCCTCATTGGCCATCGGATCAATAGATCCAATGGACTTTTTTGGATCTGATAAAGAAAGCATCTCACCCAAGGTACTGGAGCTTCTCCTTACATGCCTTTGTTCTTGAGAATTAGCACTTGATGCCATCATTGACCATCTTTCAGAGAGTCGCTTCTTGGCTTCTCGGCAAACTGACGACTCTGGAGAACATGAAATACGGCTAAAGGAGGATATAGAATAAGGGCTATCAAATTTGTTAACATAATCCCAAGAATGTCTGGAAGACGGTGACATTAATTCTAAATCACTGAGATCTCCCCCTGCATACTCAATCTCTGACTTATAAAATGAACTCTCATCACCAGTATAACCATTAGAAAAGACAGAGGAAATCAAAGTTTCATCCCTTCGATGTCCCACTTGACCTTCACTCAACTGTTTAGAGACCTCAGTTGATACTTCCCGTAATTCTGGCACCTCAACATCCTCGGCTTCCTCATCAAAATCTTCAGAGGTTTTATTAGGTGATGAGCAAGGCTGTTTAGTGAACACAGTTTTAACATCATGATTCTTGCCAATGTTAGGCTTCAATACCACTATTCGTGTAGGTTGAACAAATTCATCAACTCTCTGGTTTGACAAAGTAGGCACATTATTGGACTTGTCACGTGCACTCGAATGGCAGACCTGAGCTGGATTTTTCATCTGATTCTCACATCTTTTCCCCGTCTCAGAAAAGTTTTCAGTACCAACTAACTTTGAGGGCCTAAGGATTGTGATACACTTCTTCTCAGGAGATGAAGGAAGTGAACAAAGCTGAAAACTATGTTGAGAAAATAAGGAATTGGGTTCTTGCAAAAACTTGACAAACAATTCTTTATTGGAGCTGAGAACGTCTAAGGCATCTTGGAATTCTTTAGATTGCCGAAGTTTCTCATCTGTAGCTAGACGTTTTGCTTCAATGAATTTCTGACGAACAAGAGCCATCTTTTTTTCATCAATATTTTTGTCAAGACTTCCATAGTTAATGTTTTCTCTATCAGAATTTGTTTTCAAACATTGCTGCCATATTCCATAAACGTCTATGGGGCTTTGATGAATTTGACATAGAGCTCCCTTCTTCAAACTGTCATCCACTTGTTCCGTACATTCCAGTGGCAACCTAGATTCTTTAACTGTACATTGAGAACCTCTTGAAGGTGTGTTATTAGCAGCTGAACCAAACTGCTCTGGCAGAGTATCAAGCCCCATCAACTTTGCAACGACATTTGGGGGAGCAATCTTAGATTCAGCATCCTTTGACATTTCCTGGTCTATGAGCATCTTCATGGGCGTTCCATTTGCCTTCCCAATTGGATGTCTCTGCAATGCAGCAATAAACCGAACTTTTTATACAACTGAAAAAGGAAAACAAAAAACTAAACATAGTGTAGAAAATGGACATGTAGTGCATGGATTTTTTATGCTTTCTACAACATGTATCACCGCTAATAAAGCCTGCTAACTATTTACCAGTCCGTCCTCTACACGACTGTCAGGGGAGGCAATCGACATCATTGTTGAATCTGATGGACTTCTTGGGAGAAAAGAACCTGTCCAAAAGCATGCCAATGTCAATAATTTTTTGCTCATTAACAAACACAAAACACACAACTGACAAGAAGAACGTTGGTTAATCCAATGGCATAATAAAGGGCTTTAAAGATTATAAATTACACAACAAAAGGGAAAAAAAAAAGAAAAAAAAGAAAAAGAATTCTTCAGCCTCAAACTTGCCAACCGTCATCAGAACTTTTTTTAAACCATATCTTTTGCTAGATTTTTTGTTTTTCTTTTTCTTTTCTTCTTCTTCTGTGTGGGCAAAAGAATTCTGCAATGCATAATTGCATGAACGAAAGGGACCAAGAGCAAACTTATTTTTTAGTCTCGCCAATTTAACAGGATAAAATATGGATTGACGAAGAAAAAAAAATTAACAGTGCACATTCCATATGCACGAAGTAAGTTTTGAAATCTGAAACTTGGCAAACACATATGGGGCAACCAAATTCTTGAGCAATCATCGTTTGAAAAGGCAATCAAATTTAACATTCACGCAGGCGCACAAAAACCCCAGATTTAAGACGACAGAAAATTCAATAAAATGAAAAACAAGCTCATCCGTTGACTAAGAATGATTCGCATTAGCAACTTAGTACTAGTAGCAGACAGTCAAACCTTGAACTTATAGTAGCGGACAAGCGTCGACAGAAAAAAAGAAGAAAAAGAAAAAAGGAAGTCACCATCACGATGCGGTTTATCCGTCAGGAGCTTGTTCCTACTAATGCCAGCACTCAAGTCAAACAGGTTTACCATTCTTCCCAAGCATCCGGGGAAAGGTTTCTCCATATTATTACGGACTTTTCTTCTTTGAACCTCCTTCATTTGAACGCTGTCAAAACAGATTTTAAACTAAATTAAAAAGATACAGCTCAACTAATTTCTTCGAAAAGAACAGAAGCGAAACATCAGTTCGACCGTATGTTCTAGAACTTTACAATACAGAAAAGAGAAATCGGAAGCAATGCACGGGGTAGTTTCGTACCTTAAACTTTCTGAGTTCAAGCTTCAACCTCAGGACAAGGAACCAAGTTTTAAAAAATTCAGAAAGACGAAGCTAAGAACGGAAATTTTGGAAGGTCAGATCCCAAGTTTCAAGAAGCCAAGGACCATAGACATGAACACAGAGAGCGAAAAAGAGAGAGAGAGCGAGCAAATTGAAGAATATTCAAAGAAAGGAAGAAGCCATTCACTCAATCGACCCAGAACAAAGGACTGAGCAATGCAGACGGAAAATTCAGCATGTTCACACGAAGCATCACATCAATTCTTACGTCACAGCACGATAAACCCAAGAAAAAATTTCAAAATTACACACTTAATTTAATGCTACAGGCTTTTCAGGGGGGCGAGCTCACTAATCGAGGTCTCAAAGAACAAAAATTCAACTCGACGTTTAAAATCAGAGTATTAGAAACACCGGGATCAAGAATTAACACTAAAAAAAGAAAAGCAAAGCAGTAGAATGACATGAACAGAAAGAAAGAAGAAAAACCTTGCAATCAGTATCCCAAAACCAAAATTAAACACGAAAGCCGACTCAAAATTAGCAGTAAGTAGAAACACAATTAACTCCGGAAACTAAGAACGAACGAGTAGAGAAAGAAAGAAAGAAAAGGGGGAAACAAAATCCAACTGATGAAAAGGAACATAAGAATCCAGTTTCAAAAATTAGCTTTAAAAAAAACAAAAAAAAAAAGCTGCAATTACTTCAGGAAAAAAGAGAATCAAGATTCGAAAACCGCTGAAAAGGAGAAGCTCTTCTGAAAACGAGAGATCGAAAGGGAGACACAAAAATGCAGAAGAATTACACAGCAGCGGCGGGGTAAAGAAGCAACATTCTGACACTGAGAGCTGAAAGGAGAGTGTGACTGAGTGGTGGAAGAGAAATGGGGTCGGAGCCGAAGGGTTGGCCGGAAAATGTCGCCGGAAAACGTGGCCGGAGATTCGGCCGGGATCTGTGAAAGAGAGAGAGAGAGAGAAAAAAACGAGCATTACGTCCTCGTGCGGGAGGGTATAAGTTGCATTCTCTCTTTCCACCGACTCGCCGTCGGACTTGAAAGTTTTTTTGTTAAATCTGATTCATTTGCGGCTTTCGATTACGAACCAAACCTTGTATTGGTATTTGGTAATTTGGCGTTAACGATGTTCTTGTATATTAAATTCCTCAACTTTGTGCATATATTTGTAATATTCGACTTTCGTAAAAAATATATGAAAAAAACCCAATATAACTCCAATAAAGTTTGCATACCTATCCACTTAAAAGGTTATAGACTCGAATTCTCATATTTATATATTATTGAATTTAAAAAAAAAAAAAAAAAAACCTCCACTAATTTAATCGATAAAGCATTTATTTTTATTGCAAAATGTCAATGATTCAATCATCAACTTCACAATTGTTGAACTATATATATATCAATTATACCCATGAATTTACTAAGAAATATCAATTTTTTTACTAAACTTTCAATTGCATCGAATTGAACCATGTTGTTAAAAAAAAAATGTTGCAGTTTCTATCTTAAATTAATGATTTTTTGGAGTTTTTACATTATGTTAAGATTAGTGGGTGAATTAGGAGAAATTGAATAGATGGTAAAAATTGTAACATTTATCTAAATTTATGGTCCAATTTAATATTGAAAGTTTATGACAAAAATTTGTACCCTTACTAAGTTTAAGATAAAATATGATTATCTTAAAAAAATTTAGGTACACTCATAAATGTCTCTATTAAGTTCTTGTACTTAAAAGTCAATCAGAGTATAACTAAATAGATAAATCACCTATTACCATTTCAAAGATCGGTGGTCTAATATTCCAAGTGTGCAATTACTAAACTTAAAAAACAAGTTGTATAAGTCCCTTGGGTTTTTAACATTGTGTGTACTAGTCTCTGTGATTAAAAAAAATGTCGGTTTCTTAATTTTAATTTTATGTCTAATAGATCATTATTATTAAATTCTTCAATTATATCAATGCTTGCATGTCACATTAGATGTATTACTTAAGAATTACATAGTGAGTTGATTCCAAACAAGTTTAGATGTTCGTTCATCTTAAAAGTTGAGGAATCCATAAGAATATTTTTGGGAAAAAATCAATTTGACATCTAAAGTTGTCAAGTTATATAAATTTTGACCATAAACTGTCAATTCATCAGATTTGTAACGCCCCTTAATTTTTATAATTCTTTTTATGTTATGATTTATTGAATTATGTAATTAAGGGACGTTAAAGTT
>JAOANK020000003.1:2552932-2564441 GCA_026257165.2 Telfairia occidentalis
ATTAGATTATTTATTTAAAATCTTATATGTTTGTTAATCAAAATTTATAGTTAAATAAATTCTAAAATATTAAAAAAGATAATATACTTAAAAATTTAATTTTATAATTAATGAACAAATTTTGATGTAATTTAATTTTTTTAAAAAATCAATGAAATATAATTATAATTATAAAAATTGTAGCAAATAATTGAGCCAGCAAAAAACACAAAGTTCAAAACTCTATTTAAACAACTCTGCACCCCAAACACAGACTACACAAACTCAGACTAAACAATTCTGCACCCCAAACATAGATAAATCAACTAAGACTAAATAACTATGCACTCCAAGCACAGACAAAACTACTCCTCAAACTAAACAACTCTCCAAATTTACTTCCTAGACAAAACAACTCCAGACTTAATAAGTCCACTCCCTGTGCCAAACGCCCCCTAAGTTATTTAAACTAATATGTACAAAAAAATAATTAAAAATATAACAACGAAAAAAAAAAATCCAAACAATTTTGAAATTTAAAAATCAATTTATTTTTCAAAACTTAAATCTAAAATAAACTTTTAAAAACTACATCTAAATAACCCCCTTATTCTTTTTAGATAATTAATCATATGGAATTAATTCCCAAAATTCATAATTAATTTGATTCATATATTAATAATTTAACAAAATAATTAAAGCATTATTAAAAAAATGAGACATTTAAAAGAAATAAAAATTGAATTATGGAGTTTGGTGAGAATGGAAGGAACCATATGGATTCTTTTGTCATATCATAACCACCACCCAACCACTGTGGCTTTGGTGGAACAAATCAAACTTTCAAATTTCCATAATACAAAGGTCAATTTTTAGGTACATTTCTTTCTAATTTATTTAATGCTAACCCATGTTACTCACCACCAAATTTCTCTTTCTCATCCAAAAGAAACGAAAAAATCAAAACAAATACAGGGCTATTTGCATATTGTTCCTAGAAAACTCTGTAATTGTTGTTTAGAACTCAAAAAAAAAAAAAAAAGTTTCGTTGACCAGCTTTTAAATTGTGATTAGTAATTTTACACCTTTGAACGTATGAGAGAGAAATTGAAAAAATAATTTGGTTTTGTATCCAATGAATATTAGGGGGCATGCAAATTTTTAGGAAGCACATTGTGGTGGCTTCATTCAATAATTTTTCATAAATTTGTGTACACTAAGCTCAAAGTCAATAAGAAATGAGATTAAAAATGCTTATTACAAATAAATTTGTTTAGTTCATAACAAAAATATAATCTCAAAAAAATATTTACAAATGTATCAATAATCATATTTAATCAATAGTTTCATTTAATAAAGACATATCAATTATTACAGTTAATCAAAATATATCAAGGATTACAATTAATCAATATAGATATATAATTAATTACAATTATTATAGTTAATCAATGTGTAGGTATATTAGTGAAGTTATCAACATTAGGGGTATATTAGTGATTAAGATTAACATGTTTCTAGAAAAATACTACATTTACAATTTGTTTTTTAAATGTGATATTTGTAATTACTTTTATAAAGATAACTTGTAAATATTAAAGGAAAATTATGCTAGCAGTTAAAAAAATTTCCAAAGAAATTTGTAATAACCCAATACGGAGAGTGGGAGAACACCAAATTATGGAATACTCAGCTCTATTTTCGCTGTATCAAAACATAAAATCTGGTGACTCTAAAAGGCTGTAAAAGCTTCTGCAAAACTTTCACAAATGGGAGAACAAAGCTGGTAATCCAAAATGGGATTAAACATAATTGAGAATACCATTAGAAGAAGCCTCAGATCCCTATTCTTTTACAACATCAATGAAGTCATCCATCCAAGTAAGATGCTTCTTTCTAAAGCACTTGAAGGTATTCGGCTTACAACAAACTTGGACCTGTCAAACAAACTCGAGACTTGTCTAAAAACACAGGGTGTTCCTCTTCCCCATGACTTTGTTAAGCTCCAAGTCAAATGTTTATGATAGGAGGGGTAAAAAGGGAAATTGAGTCTCTGAAAGTTAGTTAACAGTGTGGGACAAGTATATTTGACAAAGCAGGGTGTGTGCTGGGTTGGCTGTTATTTTGATAGGAAATTGTGTGTAGGAAGAGTTCCCAGTCCCAGCCCTCTCGAAAATCAGTTCGGTTCGGTTGGATTGTAAGGTGTTCTTCACCTATTTTGACACAATATCCATCAGATTTCTAAATTTCATTTGTCTAAATGTCACAAGCAAAGTTTTTCATGTAGAAATTACTTTCTCAAGGAAATGATTCAAACAACAAACCATCTGTCTACTACACAAAACTTGAAGCTCTTTGAAATGAATTTTCATTCTAGCATGAAAGACTACCTGACACATTATTGAGTATATTTCACTCTTTCTCCACCAAGAAAATCAAGTGAAACTTCTTTTGTTTCCAATTATGTCGGTGGAATTTATCAGCGCACCACATCACAAGCAATGTATAAACAATGACAGGCCAAAAAAGGATACAGGGTCAAGCGTGAAGGGTCAATTATAAACTGAACCTGCTGTCATATGTAATCCATTTCAGTTATATCAACATTTATTTCACTTCTTCCCAGCTAAGTTTATCAGGCAGTACAGAGCATACCTTCCCTTCTTGAGAGAATGACTCGGGTCGGATAAAGAAGGACGGCCGATCTTCCACGAAGACATCATCTGAACTGCCATAATCGCATTCTTCAATGACAGGGGCTGTAGGTCTCATTTCATCCAGTGGGAAGTTAAGTGTATGATAAGCTGCTCGGCATTGCTCTTTGGAGCCTGAGAAGTATTTCCATCCAAAATCAAAGACAAACTCAGTAGCACACAGACTTTCTATAGACGGATGTTGACGTTCGTCATCCAACACAGTATTCATAAGCCAATGAGCACTTGGTGTACAGAAGGAGTCATTGTTGCCTCTGTAATCAATATAATTATCACACTGACTAAGACATTTGGGTACAGATGAGAAGTTCAAAAGCACCTTGTTGAAAGTGGCATCTATATGTTCCTCCTTTTCTACATTATGCCAACTTAACCCATGAATTTGATGGTTGGCTAAACTGGAGTATGGCAATGTGTATAAGTTTCTATGATTACTGGAAGGGAAAGGAGATGAACACTGCCCAACAGCACCAAGACTCTTCTGCAAGTTTGGCTGATGGTCATCAGCATATGAAATTGGTGGTTTGGCAAATGTGTTCAACTCTGCAAGTTGAGAAAAAGACGAAGAACTCTCATCTTTCATGCTGTCAGCATCCCAACCCAGCAGAAGAGGTTCTTGCTCTAGCTTTCTTAGCCGCAAATGTTCACATTCATCGTATAAACCATATTGCGGTTTGAATCGGCTGGAAATAAGTGATCTACAGTTTTTTACTGCAGCAGTAAGAGGTGAAACATTGACATGCCGCAAAGTCATTTTTCCTTCTAACGCACAGTCAGACTCCTTGGTTCTGTACTTAACCTGGAAGTTGTTATCATCGCTATTGGTTGAGAAATCAGAATGGGATAAAACTCTTCCTCTTGATTTATTCAAACGACAAGGTGATGAATTATTTTTCAAATGATCCTCATAATCAAGTCTTGGTAAGCACCTTCCAGGCAACGCTTGTAGTTTTTCCAAGTTATTATCAAACAATGGAGAATCGGGTTCATTCTAAAGTCAGTAAGTATCCACATAGAGCTATAATTAATAAATTTCTTAAGAACAGTTTTAATTGAAAAAACAAATTGAAATTATTGGAATATGGTAAAAGAGGGATACCCTGTACTGATAGCTCTCAGGTATAAGCCGGCTAAGTAGCATGGAAACAACACCATACCTGGAAAAGTTTCAAAGGAAGTTGGAGCCAGAAAGATGATAAAATAACAGATAAAACAGAGGCGAGTCTGACCCCTTTTCATATGATTCACCAGTTCCATGAAGTGACAAATTCTGAATGAACTGACGTAATTTCTGCCTCTTCTTACTAAAAATATCTGCATGAATATAAAAAGCACCTAAGAATTAAAAATGCAAAAATGACCACCCCACCTCTCTTTTAAAGTATAAAGGAAAATAGAAACATTACACAACAATGAAAACGACTTGAAATTTTTTTTAAAACTAAACGATCAAGGCTCCTCAATTCTTTTGAGATTGCAAAATGTATTAAAAAAAAAAAAAACAATGGAAAGTGAAAACAAATTTATGTATATCCAAAGGACGAAATACCTTATTCATCCAAATTCAAAATTGGGATTCTCTAATTAAAAAGAAAAAAAGAAAGAAAGAGGGAAAAAATGAACGAAAACAGAAACTCAGATGACAGAATTACCATCATTTTCCATGTTTCTGTGTTTTCTCTGTTTATCCTCCAAAGTTTTATAAGCTCGTTTCACATCTACCTCTTCAATAAAACAAAGGACACAAGTTACTATTTGGGAACTATCCTGTTTCCCTGTAGGCCTCCATTTTATCATCTAATTCCATCCCAAAATAACAATAAGAACATTACGACACATTTCTTTGATTAATCAAATAAGTGAAAGAAAAATGTCCGATCCATTTTATCAGGCAAAGCATAATACATTGATACAGTACATGGAATGACAACGTTCTTTTCCAATACATATTATAGATAGGCAGAGAGCTGACATCAATATACGGTATAAAAATTATGTTCTACGGATTTAATGAATATCTTCTCAATGACTTATCAATGTGATAACTCAGTTGATGCTAGCCATATACTTGACCCATCGACTTTTTTACACATCCATCCAGGATCATGCATTTCATTTATTAAACCAAAATTCATAATTTATGTTGGTCTGCTTGCTTGCACTTAATTTATTCAACTAGATTAACCTACACAGGATTCGTAGAAGGAATACATGGAGGTATGCAATATGCATGAATAAGAAAAGGTGACATTACAAAATATTGAGGACATCTTTAATTATACATCTCTTCATAATCTACGTACCAGGATGAATTAACAGAAAAGAGAAAACATAATATTTAATTATATCTCCATGCATACATGGAGGTATGCTTGATTAAAGAAAAAGGTGACATTATAAAATATTGAAAATATCTTTAATTATACATCTTTCTTCAATCAATATATCAGGACGAATTATCAGAAAAAAAAATACAAAATATTAATGAATTTCGTCATGCAACGCATACCTGAAATCTTGGATGAATTACCCAGTGGTAAATGCACTGAGTTAAAGTTAACAGGAGTGAGATTCTCAACAAGAAAATGTGATGTGAAGTCTTCACAGTAGTTTTCGACTGGGCTAGCTCTCTCTGCGTGGAAGAAAATAATTGGTACAAGTTCCAAGGTACTTACAACTTTTATTGAAAGTTACTGAGACTATGTTTTATGGTTAATTCTAAGAATGGTTTAAACTTGAAGAAAAGTACACGTCAACATTGGGCTGATTGGAAGGTCTTATCCACATGTTTAGTTATGGCAGAAAAAGTATAGTTCTTATAAAAGATCCACATGGTTCATATCCCAAAACATTTTTCTTCTCTTTTCCAGCTAAAAATGACATTGCAGTTATAAATTGTCTTACCTCTTACAGAATCACTCGAGTTGAACTTCTTTGGTTGAAGTTCTTTTTGGCGCAGAAGAGAGGAATTGGATCTAAGACTTGCATCTTTCTTGAACTTCTTAAAAAATGCAAACTCAGAAGTTTTTGCATTATTTTCTGTTCATTGCTCCCATACAAGAAAATATTGCAACATTTCAACTATTTAACCAGGGATCATGGGTTAAGACAATAAGAAACTTGACTAGAATTAAAGAGAAGTAAAAACACTGGGAGCCTTCTATAGCTTGCCACTCTAGGAAACTACAATAGAGAGTTGGATAATGTAGAAAACTCACGGTATGTAGCATGTCTTTCTCTCAAGGCTATGGGAGAAGTGTCTTTTTTGCATGTCAAAGGTGTATCACGGTCAAGATCTCTAACTTTTTTTCTTTTCCGACCACTACTATCTGTGGGAATGTCCATAAAGGAATTATTAGCAATATTATTAGTATTATTATTATTTTAACACAAACCACAGCATAAAATCTTCACTCAACTATCTACTCATCTATTTGTACGCATCTCTATTCAACACGTAATAAGTCATCTCTCAGTTGTTCACTTTTATATGAGCAAGTCACACAAGTTTGATTGATCCTATCAATCCCAGCTCTAATAAACGAGCAATATTATTTGGAAAGAAAAAACTGTTGAAATCATTTAATTTTACCAGGTAGAAATTAACTCTGTTAACAAATTCTAGAAAACGAGGGATAACTGAAAAATATACTTTGGTGGTTTAATACAATTGCAAATGTAACATCTATGGTTGAAACATTGCATTTGTTCATCCACGTGGGTGGATGTATACTAAAACCTATCCATATTGCTCAAATGGAATCTAACTAAAAAGAGCGTTCTTGCATTTTTCAAAAAAAGCGACACAATACCTCAAATAAATGTCATCTTAACAAGAGAGTAGAAAAAAAATATTAAAAATAGAACCTAACTTGCAATTTGCAAAATTACATAACCATAAATAATCATTGTTTAACCCAGAAAATAACATTTAAAAGTGTGTTAAACCTCAAGGGTATATTTTGCATACGTCTGAAAAGAAAAATGAGAGGCTCATACATAAAGGATTTACTAGATGGAGAAAGCAAGTGTTAGTGGCGTACAGGAGAGACGATATTGATCTGCAAGATTCAACATATAATAAATTGTGTTGATTTCTACATGCTGTTTAACGAAACAACAGAATAGTTTATAACAGAGCGTATGCAGAATCTCTATAAACTACTCATGATAGAATGGACCAAATAAGGAAAAAAAAAAGTGTCGGTAGGTTCAGAACAGAAATTGATACAACATCAAACATTCTTCATTCAAATGAACCATAATTGGCTAGAAATAAAATTCATCCAGAAAATGAATTCGATCTTAGCCATTATAATAACCTCAAATACGCTACAGTCGCCGAGAAATTATTATGAAGTATGGTAATAAACAAAATCGTGTCTCTCAGGAACCCAATTCTTGAAAATACTTGTGTTGTCAAAACAGAAACTTGAATATCAAAGGGGAAAGCGGCGGAATCCAGAACGAAACCAACAATAATAGATCAAAACCAAAGAAACCCAAAAACAAGACAAAATTTATATAATAATGGAATAAAAGCTAGTTGAGAGATATCGAAGAAAAACCATTGTTTGGTTGGGGTGTGGAACGAGGGAATTGGAATTCTGAGCGCTGAATTGGATGGAGAACACGATGTGGAGAAGCTCGGAGGAGGGGCAGTGGAAGTGTGGGATTAGAAATAGAAGTTTTGCGCTTCATGTGTGCCCTATAAACGGCGGATTCTGGTTTCTGTTGGAGAAGCCATGGCGTCTTTGCCAAGGAAACTTAGGCGCCAAAATGGTTCGCGTTGATGTTTAGGCTTGAATGCATCTAGTTTTCATATACTTCCTTTTTTTTTAAAGAGTTTGGTTCCTTTAAATTCATTAAATTTGTCCTTACAAAATTTTTTTTCCTTCTTAAATGACAAATGTGTCAAATACGTATAGATAATCACTTTTAAACCCGTACTAATTAATTAATTTTTAAATGCCACGTTTGTCACTTTTCCATTTACAACTATGTCCACTTAAATATTTTATCAATAAAATTGTTTAATAACATATTTGCATCAATTTTAATGATTAAAAACATAAGTGAAACTTTTAAAAGGATAGAAATAATTCAAACTAACTTTAAATTCAAAGCGTAACAAATAATTTAGCTCTTAATATTTGAATGTTTTTTCGATTTAGTTATTGTTATTTTAAAGGAGTAATTTAATCTGTTAGTTTTAACATTTTTTTTTAAAAAATTATTTATTGTTATTTAAAAAGCTTCAATTTTCACTTAGATGTAATACTAATGGTTGGTACTCATTGAATTCCCAAAATCTTGGGAGAAGAATTAAGCCTCTTAATACATGAAAAGTTTAAATTTATGTCAATTCTTACGACTTTGGAGGGAGAACATAAATTTTTATTTCTTAAGTGGTTCCATTCCTTCTCTAAATTTTCGTTAATTCACCCAACATGAGTTTACCATTTGCCTCACTTAGTATGTTTAGATCGAGAGTGATTTTGATATGACCAAAATCACTTTTTATTTTACCAAAATCGATTTTCTTTAAAATAATAATATTTGGCAAAGAGACAAATGTAGTTTTTTTTTTCATTACATTAGAGTAATTTTTAAAATATTTTTGGTTGAAATCACTTTTAATTATATAAAAAACACTTTTAAAAGTGCAAAATGAAATGTTTAAATGATTATATGAAAGTCACATTTACAAAATCACTTATAATAAAATCTCTTTTTGTTGAAATCGCTTATTCTAAAATTACTCTTAAACATATTTTTTAAGGGTATAATTAAAAAATATGTTTTAAAATGTAAGATACTAAATTATATTTTTAAAACAATAAAGACCAAACAAAAAAATCTAAATATTGTGGACTAAAATTAATATTTAACTAAAAATCCATTTGTATTTGATGTTTAAAAGTGATTTTAATGGTAGGAACTAAAACATATATTTATTTGTATTCATGCCCCTTGTTGTCTCCATCCGATTTGTTTGCTTTACTCATGTAAGTAGGGAGCTAAATAATGCAACTGACTCTCTTGCAAAGTTTGCTATTCATTCTAGTTTCTCGAGCACTTAGTTTTCAAACTATCCGCCTTGGCTACAACAATTTATGGTGGATGAGTTTTCTTTTGTAGCTCACGTGGCATTTTCTGATTAATGATAGTTCTACTATTGCATAAATTATATATATATATTCATAAGAAAACATATATTAATAGTATTTTTTTTTCAAAAAATTCATGTCCAAGTGTATCTTTTTTACTTGCTTGGATTTTGTAAATGTTTTAAATTTATTTCATAAATTTTCTCATATATAAAAGCTCTTTTAGCCTGATCAATTTTACTACAACATTTTCTAAGTTATAATCTTGCTTCAAATCTTTTCCTTTTGTTAGTCATTTTAATGAAAATTGTTGTTTGAGAATTTTTTTTAACAAATTAGAAGATTGAGAAATTAAATTTTTTTTTAAGAGTTAAAAGGGCACAATTAAACTGTTAAATGATATTATGTATACTTTGTCTCATCAAGAAATATTATTCGTATATTTTGATCAATTTTATTTTTTTTTATCCCATTCACATTAATGCTAATATGGCATTAAAAAACCAATAAAAAAAGATAAGTATGGTAAATTATGAGATTTCTCTGTACTCCAAATGATAGCAGAAAGAACCTCATTATTGTACTACAAATATAAAAAAGGTTAAATTACAAGTGTAGCCTTTGAACTTTTAGGTTTATGTTTAATAGATTCTTAAATTTTAAAAAATGTTAAATAAATTGGTTCGCACAAGATTTTCGAAAAAAATTGTTTGTTTGTAGAAATAAACTTAAAATTATATTGATTTTGTGTAGTGGTAGTATAATCTCTAATATATATAGTTATCTGATTCTTTATCTTGAATTTGTATTTGGTTCAAGGGCTGGAAGGCTTGTTCTCGAAGTTGGATCTTCAACTTCAACCTTGTGAAACGTCCTTAGCTTAAAATTTGTTGAAGGTCTTCAAGTTGTGGCTTGTTGAAGAACCTTGAGTGTCTTCGATTTGTGGTTTCTTAAAATCTTCAATTTACAATTTGTTGAAGGTCGCTTATAGTTTATTGAAGGTTTTTAGCTATTCTTTTAAATTTTAGAGAGTCTTCAATTTCTTTGAATTCGCCCCTCCTCTATATTATTCTTCTCAATATGGAGTGACTCTTTCTAAGCCATATGTGACCTTGATCTTATTTGGATTTAGGCTCAATTGCCACGTACCACAATATGATTGGATCAGTTTATGTTAATAAGATGATCTTATGATATATAAGTGACATAGTTTAATTTATCAATTATATATCATTTAATTTAATTTAGAGATACATGTAAATGTGTAAATTGGTCCCAAAATTAATAAAATATAACTTTGTCATTAATTTAAAATAACGACATGACAATTTGTGATTAGTCGAATTTTCTCATTCAACAAGATTCTTGAACTTTCAATTTTGTGTCAATAAGCTCCTAAACCTAAACGTTCAATTTATGTCCAATAGATCCTTGAACCTCTAATTTTGTATCTAATAGATCTTGGACCTAATTGACATATTTTAAAATTCCCGAAATTATTAAATTTAAAATTGAAAGTTTAAGATTTTAGTAGACAAAAAAAAAAAAAAATCAAATTTTATTTAACAAATCCATTAATTTTAAAAAATGTTGCATATGCGAGGAGTTTATTAGATACCAAATAGAAAGTTCAGAGACTTATTAAACACTTTTAAAATTTAGAGACTTATTAGACACAAAATTAAAAATTTAAAAACTTATTTGGTTCTTAAAATTTATGAACCTATTAAACACAAACTTAAAAATTTAAAGATTAAACTTGTACTTTAACCTGAAAAAAGGAAAAAAAAACATCATATTTTTAAATATCAAAATTAAACCTGAAATTATTTTAAAATATTATGATTTTTCTTTTTAAGACAAAATATTATCAAATATATATATATATATATATATATATATAAAATGGGTATAGTGAATATTTTTATCCTCAATGTCGGTTTTTATGAAATGAATTATAGCCAGATTGGTATCATGGAAGATATATTCAGCATTATTATATCGCATATCAGTGCCAAAAGCTTTTTCTGTTAATATATTTGGTATTCTACCTTCCCTATTGAATGAATATTTTAGAGAGTATATATATATATATATATATTAAATTAACTCGTAGTTTGCAGATAATTATCATTGTTTTTTAAATACTTTAAAGTTACAATTAATTTGTGATGCACATAATTTAGCAAACTTATTAAAAAGATTGTGCAAATGACACTAACCAGCGCTCTATCTTACCCATTAGTAATTAGAGATTCTTTTAATAGTCATGACACTTTTTAAAATTATTTAGAAAACAAACTCATTAAAAAATTAATTTAAAATTTAGAGTAATTTTTGTTGATTCTTAAATTCGACTCAACTGTAAATTTATTTAGCTGGGATGACAGTGAGTGTGCACATGCAAAACAAAAAGATTGCGCATCAGTGTGGTGCTAAGCCATAAACATTCCAACACTCAAGTTAACACGAGTTTAGTCAATGACTTAGCACATGAGAGATTAGTTGGTGTTGCTTACCCTTGGCACGCCATTTACTTCTCATTTATATGGCTTGTAGAGCTTGTAACGACTACCTATTGTAACCACTATCTTGATGATCAATTACATACGTCATAGAGCATTATAGATCTGACCACCGAACGTTACAACCATTCCCATTACGTAGGCTGATCACTTTTTGGTGGGTGATCGGTTCGGTGACTAC
>JAOANK020000003.1:2572950-2585648 GCA_026257165.2 Telfairia occidentalis
TGGTAATGGTTGGGTTCCCCTTTGTCGTCGGGTTACCCACATATTCTCCTCCCTTCTTTTTTGGTTCCACACTTGCCAGGTCGTTTTCTGTTATTTGTTCTTCCATATTCTAAATGAAGATTAGTTTCTTAAAACATATATACAATTAAAATTAAAATGTCAAACTCATCCTAAATACTAAGGCTTGTTTGGTATTTTATCCATATTCAATTTTTATTTTTAGATTCACTTTGGTAGGTTTATTTATCAAAACTGAATTTAGATTGTATCTGGATTCTATGACCATGGAAATATGAAATACTAACTCCCATTACCATTAAATCCTTTATTTTCAAATTCCTGATTTTGGATCTCCAACCAAAAGCACTCGAAGTGATTACCCGTATAATCGAAACTAAATTAAGAATCATTCTTAAACACTTAATTTAGACCATAAGAACCATAGTCCTACTAATGAAGCCTAATAAGGAGTCTTCTCGACCCCTTGCCCTTAGGCTGTGTTTTGGGTGTTTCTAATGCTTATTTTGTCTCTTATCAAAAAAAAAATAATGAGCCAAATAAGGTGAAAAAACTGGAAACAAGCATCCATGCCCTTTCTTCTACCCATAATAGCAGCGGCCATAGAATGGCCAGATACAGAATATACTGTGATATACAGTGGGTAATAAATGAATGCCTCATCAAATTTCCATTTTTTCCCCCAAATTTGGTAGCGCAGAGCATGCTAGTTCTCCATCTTTAACAAAGCTCGTATTCATGACGATATGAAGTTCGAATTCTGTACCAATGACACTCATAGAAAACCAAAATACCTTGTTAAATTCAGCAATGGAATTTGCTAAATCATGGTTGCTGTTGCTGTTGCTGTTGCTGCTAAACAACCTTCTTGAAGAAAGAAATACAGCTCCAAGTCGGCGAAGAAGCATTGGATCAGAACAAGATTATTTCAAACTGCTGCCATGGAATCAAGATTTCGTAAGATTGCAATTTTGATCCGCGGGCTTCACGGTGGAAGGCAAGACGAAGGATTGTGACATTCGGTAGGGTTTCATTGAAACTTTTGGTAGTAATTTGACCATAAAGTAAATATTTTTTCCTGAAAAGAGTAATTTCAATTATAATTTCAAAAAAAATATATATATATATATATATTTAATTCAACAATAGTAAAATTGAAGATCGAATGATTGTCGTAGTGATAATAGATGTTTTATGACTTTAAAAGATAATAATTTCACTCGATAACAAAATATTTTAATATATTTATAAATAGGTAAAATACACTTTTTGTCCTTAAATTTGAGAGTAGGTTTCTATTTGGTCTTTAAATTTCAAAATCTGACAATTTAGTCTCTAACCTTTAAAAAATGATTCTAAAAAGTCTCTGAAGTCAAATTATCACTCCTGAAATGTTTTTTGTTTTATTAAAATTTTATTGTTTAATAAAATTTTAATTTAGTTACGTCATTTAAAATTAACACATCACTATGTTATTTAGTCTCTCAAACTTTTACGTTAGCATTTCATGAGTAATAATTTGACTTCAAGGACCTTTTATAATCATTTTCTAAAAGTTATGGATTAAATTGTCAGATTTTGAAATTTAATGACCAAATAAAAACCTATTCTCAAACTTAGGAACCAAAAGTATATTTTATCATTTATAAATATAGCAACAAATGTTTCATTTTGCAAATATAACTACTTTTTTTAAGTTAGATCTTCCATATTTTTTCATTATTTTAATTTTGTCCTCTTTTTTTTTTTCATGTGGTCTTTTTTTTTTTTTGTAAGTATATTACTTGTGTATAATTTATAAGATATATTCTCTCTTTTTTTTTAGTACTTAATTGAAAACTAAATGATCTCACTATTCTAACATCAATACTTAGTTCAATAAAGGGCACAAACTGATTTTTTTTTTTTTACTTAATTTATCGTTGGCGACAAAAAAGTATCATCTAAACATACATATATTGATGACTATAGAACATAAATAAAAATATAATAGTTGATGTTAAAAATAATGGATGGTATCATAGCTGATGGCTATAAAACGATAATAATAATCTATATTAATAGCTATAAAGTGTCGATAATACCTTTAAGTTGACAGTTTAAAATGTTTCCTATATTTTAAATTGGTGACTAGAATTTGTGGATAATTCTTTACATTGATGGCTAAAAAATGTTAACAAAAATATAAACATAGATGATTTTTAAGTATAATTGACGATTATAAAATGTCAATGATTATGTACGTTGACGATTAAAAAATGTCAATAAAAATGAGATAGTTAATAGTTTTGTTTTTTTTTTTTTTTTGAGTTCAACAATTGCGAGGTTGGGAGATGGAACAATCGACTTTTGTGATAATAGTAAATGTTTAATTTATTCATTTAGCTATATTCGAATTGGCGAGATAGATGATGTTTTTGAGACTAAAATTGTCATAAAAAAAATAATCAATATTTATTATGTAAATGATTAGAAAATATTAATAATGGGATCAAAGTTGACGACTTTTAGTCAGCAACTAAAATGACAATATTGATGATTTAGGAACATTGACACAATCATAGTTGACAGTTAAAAATGTCAATTATAGTGATAGCTGATGTTTTTTAGCCATCAACAAAAACCAAAATTGTGTAATGTAAGTTAGCCAAAAACAAAAACTCTTGTAGTGATGGTTCGAAACAACCCTTTTATCAGCTTCCCCATTAAAATGAAGATGAGAATTAAATGTGAAGTAGTGGTGAGTTATAAAAAAAAACTAAAGAGTCTTTACATATTCTTTCCATTTTTACTATTCACTACGTCACATTTTCGGCTACATTTTGAATGGAAAGTTAATAAAATAGTTATTTTAAAATAATTTTACCAGTTAATGGTTAAAATGGAAATTTTGAAATAGTACATACATAATTGAAACTTATTCAAAAGTAGAGAGTCATCTATGTTTAAATATTTTTTCAATTCACCGTCATATCCCATTTTCATCTTCACTTTAACGAAAAAAGTTTTTTAAAAAATGATTCCTTTGAAACAATTTTAAAGATTAGAAACAAAATGAATTATGGAGAATTTTATATAATTTAATATTTTCTTAGAAATAAATATTTTAATTGTTAGTTGTATAATAATTATGATAAAACAATTGGAAAATGGATGTAGTCCTCATAAATTAAGAGTCAATCTTATTGATGTTTTTTTTTTAATTCCAGCCAAGGCATATTGTCTACCGATAACAATTATTTAATATTTTCCATCAATTTACCTAAAAAGTTCAGCGACCTTAAATTAAATATTTATTGAAAATATATTAAACTATAAATAGGAAAAAATTAAAAAAAAAAAAACATGATAGGTGGGACATATTCTCATGGTACGAAATTTCCAACACATAACAACTTGCTTATACTTTTGTTTTTTATTTTAACAAGAAAACGCGAAGAAACTTAGTACTTGATGTATAATTAAAAAAATTATAGAATAAAGTTAAATTATATATTTTGTCCCATACTTTTGAGCTTAAAAAGAATTTCAATTGTGATTTTAGACTTGGGATTATCTTATAGTTTAGGATCTAGAGCTAACATTGATGGATGAAAATACATGCACCAAACTTCATCTTTTGAAATTTAAATGAAGTGATGTGATCTTGTAGTTAGCTGGACAAATTTAGAAAAGGTACCGGAAATGAATGGTTTGATAAATATTTTTTAAATCAAATTAGTGCACCAATTTGAAGTTTGAACGTCAAACCGAACATAGGTCAACTGATTAAAGACATATGTCATTAACTAAGAGGTAATGGATTCGAACTCAAAAAAAAAAAATTGAGGTTTGAACCTTCACACCACATTTGAAATGCTAAATTCTAAAAAAAAGAGCATTTGTAATTTACACAGTGAGCCTCCCCTAGAATAAAAAACTGTCGAGCTTCCCCTCAAATAGTCATCAAGACCTTCACTTGACTATATTATTGAGACTCACTACTTTCTACTTGTTCGGCATCCAAAGATTCTATCGACATGACTAGGCATGACTCTGATGCCACTTATTAGGGACAATGAACCCCTCACATCTTTGCATAGTATGATATTGTTCACTTTTGGTATAAGCTCTCATAACTTTGTTTTTTATTTACTTAAAAGGTCTCATTCTAATAAAGATGTTGTACCTCATTTATATATCATGAATCTTACCCGTGTCTAGCTAGTGTGAGACTTTAGTTACATTTACGACCGAGCTTAACTTGAAATTCAAAAAAGATCACCATCTAGCGCATGTAACGTAGCTTCAAGTATATTACTCATCACACAAGCATGTGGTTGGATGTTTGACTCTCTCAATTGTGCTGCATAATTTTATAATTTTACACCCAACTCTATAGATTCTCTAAGCTTAAAGAAAACTAGCCACCCAAAGCCACAAAAATTTTCTAAACCTAGATACTGATTTCACTTTGATTTCTATGCTTGACGTTTAGCTTCTATGTACCAAACTGTCAACGAGTTAAAAGACATATTTCCCTAACTAAATTCTCCCATTTCTACATGTTTTTGAACTAAAAAAAAGCTTTAAACATTTTTTTAAAGTTAATTAAATACTTAATTTAAAAAGGCTTTAAATATATTTTATATGCTTTTACATGTTTTCAAACAATTTTTTTATTATTAAAAGTTTTAAAAAATATTTTAATTAGTTAAAAATACTCTTCAAAATTTTAATCAAATACTGTTAATTTTAGAAAACAAAAATATATTTTTTTTTATCAACAAACAATTTAAAATTCATACCAAACACACTCTTAAGATTTTGTTTAGTACAACACGCCTTTAGGATTATCTAACATAGACAGCCAAACTCGAAAAGAAAAAGCTCTTTACCATGCTATAAAAGAAATAAAAAAATTTAATACGATAACGAGATGAACCATTCATAAGATTGGATAAAATACAAGAAACCAAATACAAACTTTTAAAACCACACTAACTAAATTAGTAATTTTACCATTTTGGCAAAAGTAAAAACTTGCAATTTACCCGAAAACAAAAAGAAAAAAAAATTAGAATAATGGACCCAATAGTGAAAGGGAGAAAAAGAACAAAAGAAAAAAAAGATGAATAGAATGAGATGAGAGAAATTCTGGAGAGGGGTAGTCTTGTTGGAGTGTAGAAAAAAGGAACAATTGCTAAGCAAGGAGCTCTCCAATATAGCCCCCCACTCCCAATCCCATTTCCCCCAACTGTTCAAAATCGGCTCTTTACAGTCTAATTCACAGAGAGAGAGGGAAAAAAGAGACTGTGACAGAGCTTGCAGAGATGGATTCAGAGGCGTATGACATGAGATGGGTAGTAGGAGAAAGCCATTTTTTGGGGATTTGGTAACGTCCAGTCAGTCCCCTTAATAGAGAGAGAGAGAACAAAGTTTAAAGACAACCAACAAAGTTGCCCCCAGAAGCACCACAAGTGTTTTTTTCTGCAGCAGCTCTCTCTCTCTCTCTAAACAGAGAGAGGAAACAAAAGAAGAAGCTGATTTGTAACGGAAGCAGAGGAGCGAGGGAGAGAGAGGGAAGCAGATAATAATCACAGACATAGTCTGTTACACAAAGCAAAGCAAAGCAATAAAAGAAAAGAAAAAAAAAACTTGTACTGCTAATTATGATTGCTTGCATAACCGTCCTGTTTTGTTTAGCTTTTTTTCTCTTTCTTCTGGGGCTTGTCCTTTGATCGGTAAATGGGGTAGTAGGAGGAGGACAGTTTTCCTGAGAGCTTCAGCCCTTTTAGGCTTTTACATCCTTTCCCTTTCATTTCTTCTTCTTCATCTTCTTCAATTTTCTTTGGCATTAGACCCATTTGAATTGAATGACGCTTTACCAACAGAATCCAGAGGAGGACTCTCAAGCCAAAGGTTAGAAATAATGAGGGATAAAATCTGTGTGTTTCTTAGTCTCTTCATTTTCAAATTCGGTTCTGTTTATTGTTCTTTTTGTAGGTTTGGAAGCGGAGGATCTGTATGAGGAACTATGGAAGGCATGTGCTGGGCCTCTGGTGGAAGTTCCTGTGAATGGACAAAGAGTTTTCTATTTCCCTCAGGGTCATATGGAACAAGTACTCTCTTCTTCAATTTCCCTTCCAATTTGACCCTTAAACAAAATTTCTCCAAATCTTGGGGCTAAAATTTCTTCTGGGTTTTGGCTCATCAGTTGGAAGAGTCAACAAATCAGGAGCTTAATCATCAAATCCCTCATTTTGATCTCCCTCCCAAGATTCTTTGTCGTGTTGTCAACATTCGTTTGCTGGTATATATATATATATTTCTTACCCTTTTTGTTTGTTTTTTTTTTTTGTTTCTGTTGATTCTTCATGTTTGTTTACTTCTTCTGCTTTCAATTTTCAGGCAGAAAAGGAAACAGATGAGGTCTATGCGCAGATCACTTTATACCCAGAAGCTGATGTATGTATCTATTTAGCTTGAATCCTTCTGTTCTTCTTCCTTTTCTGTTGGGTTTTTTTCTTTCTGAAAATGAAAAATGAGGTTATGAAGATGAATTTCTCCCAAATTTCATGGGGAAAAGCCATGAGTTTAGAGATTGACAATTGGTGTACTACATCCCATGACATAGTACAATTAGGAACTGTAGCTTTCTTTCATTCATGATTTGTTTGTTTCTCTCTCTCTAATGATAACTACAAGATTGAGTGAGATTGTTTGGTTGTTTTGTGTTTGTAATATTTTTGGTGGGTGATGAGACAGCAAAGTGAGCCGCAAAGCCCTGATCCAGAGCCACCTGAGCGTACAAGGCAAACTGTTCATTCTTTTTGTAAGATTTTGACTGCTTCTGATACAAGCACTCATGGAGGCTTCTCTGTTCTTAGAAAACATGCCACTGAATGCCTTCCTCCCCTTGTAAACCTATCTACTATTCTTTATTCCCTCATTTTCCTCCCTCTATTGTTCTGTTTTGGTTTCTGAATCTTTGTTTCTTTTTTGGGACAAAAAAATGAATATTAATCTTAGGATATGAGTCAATCCACCCCAACTCAGGAGTTAGCTGCCAAGGATCTTCATGGATATGAGTGGAAATTTAAGCATATTTTCAGAGGTACTTCATTTGTACTGTTATAAGATCTTCAGGATGAAAGTTTGAATCCCAGACTTGAACTATATTTGTTATTGAACTCTTCTCCAAACGGAAGTCAATTTGTTCTACTTTTGTTTGGTTATACTTTCTGGAATCAGGTCAGCCGCGGAGGCATTTATTAACCACCGGATGGAGTACGTTCGTTACGTCGAAGCGACTGGTTGCTGGGGATGCCTTTGTTTTCTTAAGGTTCATACATGGATGCAGCATATTTAGAGAGTTCTTTTTGCCCCTTTTAACTTGTTTTGAGCATTTATCTGCATTTTGGTTTTTAAGAAATGAGAACTGATTTGTTGGTTAGGGGTGACAATGGGGAACTGAGGGTCGGGGTACGGCGGCAGGCTCGGCAGCAGTGTTTGATGCCTTCCTCTGTGATATCTAGCCATAGTATGCATCTTGGAGTTCTTGCGACGGCTTCTCACGCCATTCGTACGCAGACCTATTTCGTTGTGTATTACAAGCCAAGGTTCGTTCCTTGTAGTAAAATTTTGTGGCTTTTTGGCTATGATTTAACTCTACTGAATCTTCATTTCCAGAACTAGCCAATTCATCGTCAGCTTAAACAAATACTTGGAAACAGTTAAAAATGGATTCACTGTGGGGATGCGCTTCAAGATGAGATTTGAAGGAGAGGAATCCCCAGAGAGAAGGTGCCATTGATATGATCTCATAAATCTCTTTTGTTTGAAGTCATTGAGTATTAGATTTTTGTTGATTCTGTGATATTAGGTTCACTGGAACTATTGTTGGTGTTGGAGATATATCTCCCCAATGGTCGGATTCGAAATGGCGATCGCTGAAGGTGAAGATAGTTTGTTTGATTTAGATTTTTGAAGACCTACTTGTGATACGAAACGTCTGATACTTGCCATTTACTAGATTCAATGGGATGAACCTGCTGCAATTCAAAGGCCCGAACGAGTTTCTCCTTGGGAAATCGAACCTTTTGTAGCTTCTGCCTCCTTAAACTTCACTCATCCTGCTACAAAGAGTAAAAGGGCCCGCCCCGTCGAGATATCTCCTCCTGGTAAGCAGAAAAACTGGCTGCTTCTCATTCTAAACAACAGTTTCTTCCATGTCATTTTGTTTGATTCCAAATGTTTGGTGATTGGGAGTGTAGAAATTACTTCCAGCTCGGCTCTTTCGGGCTTTTGGCTTCATGGATCGACAATTCCTCACGAGATACCCCAACTACGTGGTGCAAATGAAGTTCAAAGCGGCGATAACCAGGTTGTCTGGGCTCTCGGCCAGCGAAATCTCGATAGCAATAGCAGTCAGTGTAATCCAATGGCACATGTAGAAGGCATCTGGCCTTCTCCTCCATTCCTTAATATTTCCCTGAAGCTTTACCAAGATTCAAAACAACCTCTTCCCTCTCCTTATTCTCCATCTGTTACTTCAAAGCCGCCTAGCAGTGATCTCATTCAGCAAGATCAAATGGAGAAAGGGAATAAACCTGTCATTTCTCTCGGCTGCCGAATATTTGGGATCGATTTGAAACACAACTCTAGCACCGATGTCTCGTCTGCGGAGAAAAAACCATGTAGCCCAAATACGGTGGCTGACGGTGCCAAAGATCCGGTATCTGCTGCAGCAACATCTCAAACCGATGCTGGAAACCTCTCGTCACCACCTTCAAAGGAGCAGCAGCAAGTCGTACCAGAGCTATCGACGAAGGGAATGCAGATGAAGCATGTTTCCAATCTATCATTGAGAACACGAACAAAGGTGTAAAAGAGAGGCTTCATCAATTTTCCCTTCTTAACAGGAATGTTTCCTTCTGTTTTTTGTTGACTAAAATTTGGCAGTATTGGTTTGTTGAGAAGGTACAAATGCAAGGAGTTGCTGTAGGTCGAGCGGTCGACTTGACGACACTCGAAGGGTACGAAGATCTGATAGACGAGCTTGAGAATGTGTTTGAAATAAAAGGAGAGCTTCGTGATATGAACAAATGGGCTGTCGTTTTCACGGACGATGAGAACGACATGATGCTCGTGGGGGACCATCCGTGGCCGGAGTTCTGTAAGATGGTGAAGCGGATCTTTATATATTCAAGTGAAGAGGTGAAGAAGATGAGTGGTAAAAGCAAGCTTGTTTCCCCATCATCTTTAGACAGCTTGGATTCAGATCAACTCAAAACTGGATCCTGATATCATTTTTCTGTTGCAGTTTTCTCTTATTATTGTGGGATCATTTTCCCTCATTTCAATGGGGTAGTACTAGAACTAGAAGCACTGGCAGTAGTAGTACTTTAGTAGTGTGTTGCAGGCAAGTGGTTTTGCTTGGGCTTTTTTTCCTTTTTTTTTTTTTTTGAATTTTAGTTTTATAGAATATGTTTATGTAAGCCAAGCAAAACTTGTGTTATAGGAAGTTTTGGAAGTGCCTCTTTTGTTGGGGAGAGGGCTTAATGTGCTTCTTCAGCAGTTTCTAACAATCACACATCTTCATTAGTAAATTCAGCTACATTTCCCTTCTGTATAAATTTCTGAATTTTCTATTTCTTCCTCTTCCTTCCAATGTTTTATGAAATTGGGGAGTTGTTTTAATAATATTTGGGTTAATTACCAATTTCGTTCGTATCATTTGAGTTAGTTTCACATAATTCGTAAATCATTTTTTTCGTCTTCGGTTTGAAAGTCTATTCACTTTTCTCAATATTTTTAAATTTATAATTAAACGTGAGTACAATTGACTAAGCTTATTATCATGTAAATAGAAAATGTGTCATGTTTTCAACATAGTAACAACTCGATATGATACGACGAGATTAAAACTTTTATAACTATCTAAATTGAAACAGTAATATAACCTAATATATTTCAATCACCTCATAGGTGTCTGGGGTTAGAAATATTCAAAATTTAGCAACTAAAAATATGAATTTATTTTTGTTTTTATTTCAAAACTAAGCTTAATGTATATATATATAGAAAGTGTTTAGAAGTTGCATTGTGGGGGAAAAAAGGGCAAAAGTGGAATGGATTTGTTGGTAGCAAAAAAAGTATGGAAATAATAAAACTTGTGCTGTTTGGTGTTTGGTCTAAAGATATGGAGGCAAGAAGTAGCTTTCATTAAGATTGCTTCTCCTCCTAAAGTTACTTTCAACTTTCATCTACAAAATCTATTGGACAAAGACATACAAGATATGGACTATAAGTATTTTTTCTATAAGTATTTTTTTAAAAATTAACCATTTAAAATGTGTTTAGTATAATTACTTGAGTAATTTTAGAAAATCAAAAGTACTTTATGAAAATTCTTCACAAATAAAATGGACTATATAAAAATTAGAATAATTTAAAAGTTATTTTTGAAGAAACACAAGGGAGATAAATTATTCGAAAATAAATTAAAGTGATTAATCGAAATTCTTCAAATTACATAATAAGAAAAAAAAACATATTTGCTATTATTAACATCACTTTTGAATGTAGTGTAATAAAAAAAATTTATTATAAAAAAAAAATTTAAACAAATATAAAATATAAATACTATATTTATCAATATTTTTTTTTTATGAAATTAAATTAAAAGTCATCCCAAACAAACATGGACTCTTCAACCTGATTTTGGAATGCCCAAAATCACTGCCCAAATTTTATTAATTAACCTTAATTTTATTTTGAAAAAAGTTATTTTAGTCCTAAAATCACTCCCAAATGCACTCTAATTTTGTCATTATTTTTGTTGATTTTAATAAATCAACTTTTTGGAGTAACATTTATTTTTGTTGCAAAACTAAATGATTATTATTATTTTTTAAATATTTGGAATCTTGGACATTAGATTTACCTTTTAGGAAAATTTACTCAATCTTTCTTTAACTTTTGGACCATTAGAAAGTACAAGAAGGAAAGTTTAGACTGATGGGTAACTTCTATAATTAAAGTAATAATAAATATGCATTTTATTATGAAGTATTATATTATTTATGTTTTCTTTTTCTCTCTCTCTATTCATTGCTAATGTTGTCCAAAAAGAATGATTTTATTCTTGTAATTTGTAATTCCATCTCTCATTTCAATGGTTATAGTCATCCATTTTATCCCTCTTTTGCATTGTTCCAGTAATTGGTGCTAATTGAAGTATATAGTTCAGTGAATAAGACATTAACTATCATTATAAAGATCGTTAGTGCAATCCCCAACTCTGCAATTGTTGAACTAAAAGAAAAAAAAGATATGTATGGAATTCAAGCCACCTTCAATATTGAAATAAAAAATGACTGAGATACATAATAATCAGTCCAACTAATTTTTGTTGTTATTTAATTAGTAATTAACTATATTTTAGGTAATCAATTATTTACGATAATTATGTAGGTCAATTATTAATACATTTAATGATTAATTATGAAGATACCATAGAGTCATTTTTCAAATATATTATTCAATGAATATTTGTTTAGTGGATTTATTTTTTAAAGTATTGTATTTGGATTATGTGATCCAATCGGAGAATGTTTTAAATAAAAAAACTTGAAAAATTAGTCATAAATTTTTGAATGAAAATTGATGCGGCAGTTGATAAATAAAAATTGAATGTTACATGTGACATTATTTACAACATCATTTATGTAAATTGATATGTAAATATTGGTTGTGTGAATGATATTATAATGATGTTAATAATATATTTTGAGTTCAAATTTGCAATAGATTTCTATTTTGAGTGAGTATGGAAAAAAGTTAAAAGAAATATTTTTCTTTATGAATTAGAGTTTTGAGTTTCAGTTCCTTCATTTGAACTAAAATAAGGTCCGCAATATTTAAGAATAATATAGACTTATAAAAATAAAATAATACATCAACTGATTATGTGTCTAAATATGAATTAAGAGACTTAATATGAACATAGAGTTCAATAGATATATAAGAAACTTATTATTTAGTTTGGTGAAAATTTGACTTAACATGGGGAGAGAGGTGAAAGAGTTAGAAAAAGAAATTGGGCAATAGAAGGAATAAAAAATTGCAAACAAAATTGTGTTATATTTGTTATTTTTTTTCCTTAAAATAATATTGCAGAAATAAATAGAGATTCATGTTTTTTTTAGTTCAACATTTGTGGGGATAAGGGATCGAACCATCGACCTCTACAATGGTAGTATATGTCTTTATTTACTGAACTATACTCGGATTGACAAATACAAATTCATGTTAGTGTAAAGATTATAAATATAAAACACATATATTCAGGAAAAATAGCCCAAAATTATGGTAAAAAAGAATAGTTAAGATCTTTGATAATGTATTCTTCCCCTTTTTGTATACAAAAAAATTTATGAACAAAACTTTGCCTCCTCATCAACTAGCAAATCAAGGTAATCAATGAATCTAAATAATAATAATAAAATTAAGGTAATCAATATAACTATTATTGATTAAATTATTATCTAAACATTTATCAATTATTCTGCTTTGCATGATCACAATCATTTGAGATATTTAAATCTTGCCCCTTTATCAATTCTCAAAAAGGGAAAAACAAACCATCTTTTTCTTAAATCAAAATTCTTAATCAAGGACTAAATGTGTAATTTAAT
>JAOANK020000003.1:2601404-2611818 GCA_026257165.2 Telfairia occidentalis
ACATGATCCGCCTGTATGTCTCCACATACATGTTTAAGTTTCTCATAGAATAACCTTGGATCTTAGTTTATTGGATTAAGTTTATGCACACTAAATGTCGAATGAAATAACTTTTATTTTATTAAATAAATAATTTGATAAATTACAAGACCACGAAGGTTTAGGGCATCATTCTCAACAGTTGTAGCAATGTCTAAACTTCTACATCAGAAAAGAGTTCTTGAAATGGGCTAGAGTAGTGTGAATAATGTGAGTTGTTCACTATTTGCAGATTTGCTAAGAGTTGAAGCAGATATGTCAAATTTTATGAATGCAGTGAAGTTTGATGTAAAGAAATTTGATGGAATGGTCAACTTTGGCGTGTGGCAAGTGCAAGTCAAGGATGTGTTGATACAATCTGGGTTACATAAAGCTTTGAAGGGAAGACCAAGTGGTGGTGATCTGAAAAGTTAAACGGTGATGGTGGTCCAGTGGAGTCCATCGTTGGTTCTAGTAGAAGTTCTAAGAAGTCTAGTATGAGTGATGAAGATTGGGAGGAAATGGATTTCAAGGCTGCAAGGACAATACGACTAAATTTGGCCAAGAATGTTCTTGCAAATATGCATAGAATTTCAATAGCCAAGGAGCTTTGGAAGAAGCTTGAAGCGTTGTATCAAGCAAAGGGCATCTCAAATTGGTTGTAACTGAAGGTGCAGTTTCACACGCTTTGAATGGAGGAAGGTATGAAAATCTTAGACCATCTAAGTGTTCTCAATGGTATCATTTCTGAGTTGGAGGCGGTAGTGAAGATAGGTGCGCAGGATAAGGCACTTAGCCTAATTTTGTCACTTTCATCCTCTTATGAATACATGAAGCCAATCTTGATGTACGGAAAAAAGACTATGGATTTAGCTGAGGTAACTAGTAAACTTTTATCAAAGAAAAAAAGGCTGAAGAGTGGAGGGCGTACTTCACAGGAGGATCCAACACTAGTAGCAAGCAATTGGAAGAAGAAGAAATAGTCTGTGCAGAAGAAAGATTGCCGGGAATGCGAACAGTCTGGGCACACAAAAAGGGATTGTCCTATTAGAGCAGGTTTGTTAAAGGGTTATGGGTCGGATGCTGACGGTGTCTCTCTCGTCAGAGGAGACGGTGACTTCCTTTAAAGAAAGACTGAAATCATCCTTATGGTATGTCCACTTTACCATGATAGAGGATGTGATGTTAGCGGTTTCACAAGATTGCACATGAGCATTGACTTGGTGGTTATGCAAGGTGTGTGTGGTGGAAATTATGTCGATGGCTGAAGAACTTTCAAGTGAGCCAAGTAGGTGGAAGTTGCACCATAAATTTCAGTAAGGATTATCGATATGTGACGAAGAAGAAAAATCTTGGAAATGTGTTCAAAGTGGGTCTACTTTTTATGGTGGAGTAGGTTATAGTTCACTAAGTTAATAATTTTGATTGCTTGTGAAGACAACAAAGGCACCAAAAGCTGTGAGTTCTACAAATATCTTGCCAAAGTGGAATTTGTCGGGTTTTTTGTCAAAATATTAAAAGAGTGAAAATCCCACATTGGAAAGAATGAATGAGGTGATGAGTTCTAAGCACTATATAAAGGGGCTCATGTGCTTTAGTTTTATTCATCTCAGTTAGAAACACTTTAAGCTTAGTGTACTAGTTCTAGTTAAATTCCTTTAATTATATTCTCTTATTTGAGAGTGGGGAGAATGATGTGAGTAGTAGAAAACTTTGAAAGAATATTTTTGTAATTGGAGTAGGGAAAAGAAATTATATGAGATTGTAATAATTTTTTGCATAATGGAATTTTTTTTCTGGTGGATCGTGGTTCAAACTAATTCACAGAGAGTCTCAAGCTTAAATCGAAGGAGTTGATGACGTCCAATGGTAGATCAGTTTTAGAACGACAGGTTTGCATTGTTCTAGTGGGTCATATGGGTTTGGTCTTCACCTAATATGTTAAGGGTAGAAGTTGCATTTTTGCGGTGCAAATTTGAAGCATCATTTGTTAATAAATAAATAAATATAAATATTGAATTAATAAGAAGGAAATGGGCAAATTGGGAAGAGGGAGTTTCTCCTTTACCAGAACCCAATTTATATAGAGCATATATATAAGCATAGGTTATTTTTATTTTCTAAATTAAATAAATAATAAAATTCAATGTAATATTTTATATTTTCATTTTTAATTTAATTTTAACTAAATCTATAATCTTGTTGTTCATAGAAAAAATGCTAATGAAAGATAACTATTCTCTTCCCATTTTACCTTTAACATTATTTTATTGGTCTATTTTATCCTTACAATTTATTAATTATTAATTTTAATAATAGTTTTCAATGGATGTACAAACATTACTTTGACGGAGGATTCTACATTAAATATTGACATCGTAGTTCAATTATTTTTGCACTTTTTCATTATTGTTCTTATGCATTTTTTTGTTTATTGGTTTCTTGACTTCTTATTCTACGTCATTTTAACCTGAATAGTCTTTTCTTATGAATATGAAAAATAGTAGATGTAATACGATTTTGTAAAGATTTGTTTATAGATAGATATTTTAATATTATAATTAAATATAATTAGTTAAGTACAATTATAAAAATAATTTATAGAAGTATAAAGGTTTTAGGAAGATTTTAAAATTATAATTAGAATATAGTTTATGGTTTAAACTATAATGTATTGGTTTTTAAGCATTGCAGTCAACTGGTATTTTCAAACATGTAATTACTGGCTAGGCCAAACGGAGTTGCTGACGTTGTTGAACTCCAACAAATTACTGACTAGTTACCCTAAATTTCATAATAGGATCAGAACTCGGAAGCCCACAAGTTTTTGGGTTGAAAGCAGCCATTTGCCCAATTCCAGCCAGCAACCGCAACCGGAGTACATTACGTTTGGAAACCCAGAGACGGAACACACTGCTTGAGTTGCAGAGAGCATATGGCCACTGAACTGGAAGAATTGCTACAGTTTCTATCTTCCCCCTCGCCTCAAGTAAGACGGCATATAATATTTTTGATAACGTTTCAGAGATTTGTTTTGTTTTTGGTGGATGCAGCATACGGTTCTATTTATTTTACGAAAAGTACAAATTTAAGCCCAATCGAAGGTTTCATTGCATCAATTTAAATTCTCTCGCTCTGTTTTATTTGCTCGGTATAGATGATTATTCTCCCACTTCAAGTGTTTCAGAAGTAAAATTACTCGTTCTGATGCCTGTGACGGCCTTTCTTTCTTTGCAACGTGTTGTGTCTTAAAACTGAAGTTGGATAGTGGAAGTCCTCTCTATGGCGTGCGATCATCTTGTTTGCTTGCTAATTTTGGTTTGCCTGTAATCAACTAGGTTTTAGAAATTTGTTAGTGACAGCCTACCGATTTTATGCTGCATAGGTGAGGAAAGCGGCCATAGATATTGTTCAAGGTTTAACTGGGTCTGAGGATGGGTTGCAGTCTCTTGCCTACCACCCGAAAGTCTTGCTTCCTTCATTAGCTCGACTCTTGAGAGAACAAAAGGTGCTCTTTAGTCTAATCTTGTTCGTTAAACATCGGTAAAGGTGTCTAATTATGGTTTAAATATAAATCATGCTTTTGTTGCAGAAATTAAGTGTTCAAACTTTCATTTACTTCACTTGCATTATTAAGAAAGTGGGTTTCAAGTCTTCTGATGAGCTGCCATTAATCGGCTTATATTATGCAAATTTTATAACTATCGCAAAACCTATTTGGATATATTATAACAAATTTCAGGAAGCAGGCCATCCATTGCTAGTATTATTCTAGATATTTGGTAAATGTGACTTATTGAACTTGAATAATTTTGCAATGATATATTTTGTCTTTCATATTAGGATGTGGCAGAACGTGCAGCTGAAGCTCTTGTAAATCTTTCACAAAACTCTGATCTAGCTGCAAAGATGATAGACTTGGGACTGATTGGAGCAACTATGAATCTTTTATACAATGTTGACTCCGACATTAGTCAGTTGCTGGTAATGCTTCTGGTTAATCTGACACAGGTGGATCCTGGTATTGCTTCGTTAATTCAGGTGTGCCTACATTGTTACAGTGGCCTTGTCTTTGCTTGATGTTTAGACGAGTGATTTTTATTGAATTTGTATGAAAGATAGCTGGAAAGCTATATCTTAAGCATTCCATTAGCAATTAGGTTAAACATTTTTGATCTTTCAAAAATAAGAAAATAATTGTTATGGTTATCGATTCTGCTTCATAGACTGGAGATGGCAAGATGCAAGGTCTCTATGTTATGAAGATTGTTAGATCATTTTGTCGGTCAATTGAATCCAGTGGTATGTGTTGCTTCTTCTCTACTTCAGTTTGCTTTGGAGGATGTGTTATTTTTCAAGAATCTTGGACTCCATATTCTCTAATTTAATTTTTAATATTTGGGATTGCAAGGATTTTAGGGGATCTTTGTTTCTTCTAAGAATTCTGCGTTCAGTAGTTTTACCCAACTTAATTGCTGCATTGCACTGGCAAATGAGTTTAACAAGTTTTTGAGCCTTTTTAGAGAAAAAAAAAAATTACGATGCCTAAAGGCCAGATCCTTTCCAGCCTTAACCTAACCCCTCTGAACATTAATGTTGTATGGTGCAATATTAACTTCCTGTCTTTTTAAGTTTATCAAGTTTGGACAGTTGTGATTTTAAGTTTTCAGTGTTCGTCTAATGTTTTAAAGTGATCCTTTACTAGATGATCCCTTTGAGCATGTTGCTTCCATACTTGTAAACATATCAAAACAAGAAGCTGGACGGAAGCTTTTACTTGATCCTAAGCGGGGACTTTTGAAGCAGATAATTAGGCAGTTTGATTCAAATAGTCAAGTACGGAGGAAAGGGGTAAGCCCGATGGATGTCTTAAAGAAATTCAAGTTTCTAGTGAGATTATTGTAGAGTTACTTAATTACTGTAGCTAACTTTTTCTTTGATCGGTGACTTCTAGTAAATGAATTTGAGATGTTGATAAAGTGTTGTTGCTTATGTTCATTATTTATATTTCAATTATTTTAAAAAGTTTTCTGGTCTTTTTGCTTATGTTCGCCATATATATTTCATTAATTTTTTTAGTCGTCGTTATTCTTATTGGAATTTTCTTCATTGGGTAAGAGCTAAGAATTGGCTCAAATAAGTTGCCTCTCCTAAACCTATTTGCTCCAAATTACACAGGAAATTGTGTAAACCTAATAAGGATATTTTTAATTGATTGACTATATTTTTACAAACTATTGTAACTGATATTTATAGGCCCAAAAATAGACTACTTAGATCCTTTGGTGTGCTGTTTCTTTTTGCTGTTTTGTGGGGAACTTGACTTCAGAGAGAGTAGAATTTTGAGAGGTATTAGATTTACCTCCTCATTGGTCTATGTAGGTATATTCTATTGGCCACTATTATATTTTTGACAACTAGAGAGATGATGGTTAAAAGAGAGAGAGAAAAGATTTTTTTTCTTCTTTTAAAATGGTTTAAATCCCATTTTGGTCCCTAAATTTTCAATATTGTTTCATTTTAGTTCTTAAACTTTCAAAATGTTCATTTTGGTCCTTTAACTTTTGAGTTTGTAGGCTTTTTATTTTTTTAAATTTTTTTGGAAATTTTTTTTACTTTTTAAAAATTAATTAATGTAAAACACTGTCACGCGCTCTCCCATCCCTGCTCTCGCCTCCCCCCTTCTCCCTCCTTCCACCAAAAAACACCACCCCAAATCACCATGCTTGATTCGTTGATCTATCACCCATCGATCAGGCATGAACACAAAACTCTTTACCTCCCCCTTCCATCGTCTCGTGGAACCAATAACGTTTCTCCATTGACTTTGGAAGCAGTTTCCGTTTTCGTTTAACAGAGGCAACCAAGGAAAGGTCTTTCTCTCTCTCTCTCTCCTCAGATCATCGCAAACATGGTTAGCAAACACCTTTGAATCTCTCATTGGCTCCCCCCTCAACCACAAGTTCTTCAAAGAGACTAGAATCGATGAATACGCTCTATGGGTAGACAAACTATCAAACAGGAAAGGTCATTGTGTGGAGATAGCAAGGCTTGGAACAAATGGAGGCCTCAACAAAATCATTATTTCTGTTGGAGAAGACAAAAAGGGTTGGAAACTTTTTATAGGTTTTATTAATAACAACCCAGCTACCACAACCACCAAAGGACAACCAGCATTAAAGAAGGATCAATCTATAAGGAAATTTTGATGAACAATCCACTAACGGCACCTAATATTCTCCCCACATCCAGTGCTTCCTTAATAGAATGCATCAACGGTTCATTGAATGAAGACTTAGCATCCATCAGCTTGGAATCATTGGTTATAGTAATAAGGGAACATCTCCACGATGACTGGTACGAGATAGTTAAGGCTATTAGAGAAGAAATCACTGACTTTGTAGCCATCAGTCCCATTCAAGCAGACCGGGCCTTAATGTCTCCACAAAACCCAGAACAGGAAAAAATCATTGGAAACTTTCAGGAGCGATACAAAGTTGGCAAATACAATCTCACTTTCAGACCATGGAGCGTTGAAGAATACCTCTCCCCACACAAATCTCCATCATATGGAGGTTGGATAAAGATTAGAAACCTCCTTATGAACCTATGGTCTCTGGAAACCTTTAAACTAATTGGAGATCACTATGGTGGATACTTTGAAGCTTCAAAAAAACACTGGCGAGAATGGATATGATGTCGCTATGTCTTAAGGTAAAAGAAGACTCTATGGATTTTATCCTTGCAACCTTAACCCTCCCGTCAACATCCTCCTTGCCCATTACCATACTCTTTTTTTGTCGAGGAAAATCATATTGGATATATGATGAACGTCCATAGGCGCAGACGACAATAAAAAGCCCTCTTAATGTTCAACAATGTCTACCGGAAAACTTGCTAGTGACGTTGATGACACGCGCCGAAGACCAGTTGGTTTGCACAATGTGACTCGTGCCTTGCCCTGAATTGAGGATGGAAAAAGCTACATCGTACCATCGAGTCACTCACTCATTGAAAGCTCCTATCACATCACTAGGTATTCTAGCTTTACCAAATCCTCACTTTACCCCTTTTTCACCTTCCTTGTTTTCCCAATCCTCTTCTTCTCTTTCTTTCCCCCCAATAAAATTGCTATAACAAAATCTTCTCCCCTGACACACGCCATTGTGGGCCCACCTGCATCATCAAAGCCCTCCCTTGACCTACCTCCACCCAACACGTGCCTATCCTCCATTGTCCCATCTTCTCCTTCACTTTCCCCTACCAAAAAAACTATTTTTATTAGCAACATCAAAACCAATTTGGTCACGGGCACAAAGAACTCAACCTGCTTTGTTGTTGTACCATCCAACATAGGGGATTTTGTATCCAGCCCACAAACCTGCTCCCCTTCCTCGATTGTGAACTTATCAAATCCTACAGTCTCTCCTATCCATCTAGGATCCTTGTTTGACGGGGATCGGAACTCACAACCATTGGCCCGCACTCCCACCAACCATCCTCCCTCCCCCATCATCCATACTTGCCTAATCCTCCGCCCTCTTACCCTTTCTACCATGCCTTGCCTCTGCACATGCAACATCCCCTACCTCCAACGATCGACTATCAACCTCACCTTTCTTAATTCTCAAACTCCTCCCCCTTCCCATCCTTTGTCTACATGCTTTCTCCTTGGCCTAAACAAAATGGGCTCTGCATTACCGCCATTCTCACCCATCACAAGAAATCCACGACAGCAAAGAGTCTCCAAAAAGGCCTACGAGAGCTACAAAACCTCCAATCAACCGTTAACTATGATTACCCTGAACTAAATAGGGATGAGTTGCAAAGAGCTCCATGATTATTCTCTCATGGAATGTTCGTGGTCTAGGTTCCTGGAAGAAACCTGTGCTTATCAAGGACTTTATACAAAATCTTAATCCTTCTGTGGTGATCCTTCAAGAAACTAAACTCCCCTTTATCTCTAACGCCATCATCAAATCTATTTGGAGCTCAAGAAATGTGGGTTGTTCGGCTCTAGATGCTGTTGGTTCATTTGGTGGCATCCTGATTTTGGGGAAAGATTCTTCTTTCAAAGTCATTGAGTGGTTTAAGGTGTGTACACTCTCTCCCTTAATTTCTTGCTATCTGATGGGTTTAGCTTCTGGATTACAGGGGTCTATGGGCCAAACATAGCTCAGCACTACAAGGTATTTTGGAAAGAGCTTGTGGATCTCTCCTTCCTCTGTAGCCGTCAATGTATCCTTGCAGGGGACTTTAATATCTCTAGATGGTCTCATGAGAAATTTTGCAAAAAGCCTCCCACCGAAAGCATGAGGAAATTTAATCGAGTCATTTCAACACCAACCTCACAGAAATCCCTCTATCAAATGGTAGTTTCACTTGGTCCAGCTTTAGAGACACTGCCTCTCAAACTCTTATTGATAGATTCCTCATCACAGAAGAGTGCATTGACAAATTCTCTGGTGCTCATGCTAAAAGACTTGATCGCATCACCTCAGATCACTACCCCATATCTCTCACCATGGGCAAAGAAAAGTGGGGTCCCACACCTTTCAGATTTGCTAACAATTGGCTTCAGCACCCTTCTTTCTTTCCGCTGATTGATGAGTGGTGGAAAAATAGAGTTCTAGATGGATGGCCTGGTCTTGATTATGAAGCTCAAATTTCTGAAATCTTTAATCAAATCTTGGAGTTTTGAGACCTTTGGTCAGTTCAATAACTCAATCTCATCCATCACCAAATAAATTACTTCCATTGACCTTATGGAAGAACAAGGCACTCTTACGCCAACATTGAAACAGAGCTCAAAGATTAAATCTAAAGGGCTGATTGATGGCGATGAAAATTCTTCATTCTTTCACAAATATGTGGCTGCTAATCGCATGAGAGCCACCATAACAGAGATTTTATCTAGAAATGGGGAAAGCCTCCTTGAAGATGAGAACATAGAGAAGGAATTTGTTGATTTCTATCCATCTCTCTTCACTAAATCCGATGGCAACTGTACTCTCTTCAATCTTCCCAACTGGGATCCTATAACACAAGAGCAAAGTACTTTGCTGGAAGCTACTTTGACTGAAGATGAGATCCACGGTGCTGTTTGCTGCCTTGGCATTAATAAGTCCCTGGGCCCTGATGGCTTAACCGTCGAATTCTTCAAAAAATCATGGAACATCCTTAAGGATGTACCAAGAGGGTGTTTAACGATTTTTTCGAGAAGGCCATTATCAATGCAAGTGTTAACGAAACTTATATTTGCCTTATTCCCAAAAAGAATAATGCTAAAACAGTGAATGACTATCGTCCCATAAGCCTCACTACTTGCCTCCACAAGATCATGGCTAGGGTCTTCTCCAACTGCCTTAAGAAGGTTCTTCTATTTACCATCACGGAACAACAATCGGCCTTCTTCGCCAATAGAAAAATCCTTGATACATCCTTAATTGCCAACGAAACCATCGAGGAAGGGTTTAATAAGAAGAGCCAAGGTATTGTCATCAAACTAGATATTGAAAGAGCTTTTGATAAAGTAGATTGAGATTTCCTTGATAATATTCTTATTCTTTAGGTGAAAGGGTTTGGCACAAAATGGAGACAGTGAATAAGAGCTTGTATCTCCTCGACTAACGTCTCAATCATCATCAATGGGAAACCTGGAGGACGAATTAGAGCAACACGAGGCCTCTGACATGGTAATCCTTTATTACTCTTCCTTTTTATCCTTGTGGTTGATTACTTTAGCTGTATGTTATCCCATGCATCTAATGAGGGGCGTATCAAAGGGTTTGATATTGGTAAACGGTCAATTATCAATATCAACCACCTACAATTTGCGGAGGACACCATGCTTTTTTCTTCTTATGAGACAACTCACATTAGCAATTTATTTGGCATTATCAAGGAGTTTGAGATGGTTTCGGGTTTCAATGTCAACTTATAGAAAATAGAGATTATAAGCATCAACATTGAAGAACAGATTCTTGGATAATTTTGTTAAGATGTGGAGCCAAAATGAAGCTCATTGTTGAGGAAGTTCCTTGGTGAGGAAGCTTCTTGGTGAGGGAGCTTCTTGTTGAGGAAGCTTCGAAGCTCCTTGTTGAGAAAGCTTCCAAGCTCCTTGTTGAGGAAGTTTCTTGGTGACTTGGTGAGGAAGATTCTTGTGAGTTTATTTGGCAATGGAATGAGTGGGTGTTTTCTTTTGAGAGAAAAAGTGAGAGCAATCTTATTCCATGAGAAGGATTCGTGAGACATTTTTCATAGAGAGAAAATTGTGAGAAATCCTCTTTGAGCGGTGTAAACTCTTGTAAAATTCTCCTTGATAATTTTAGTGGAACCTGCATCGGTAGCAGAGAACTGGACGTAGCCCAACATTGGGGTGAACCAGTATAAATTC
>JAOANK020000003.1:2615958-2634586 GCA_026257165.2 Telfairia occidentalis
TTTGGGCATTGGGGATTAGATATATATATTGATTGCAATTGTATTTGGGTTATTATATATATCTGGAATATTCATTTTCCCACCCAACAAATTTGGCCACCACTTTCGGTTGTAAATTGGCTACATGGCCTAACTTTTACTTAGGCCTCCCTTTGCATGGAAAACCTAACACTTCATCCTTTTGGACACCATCTACGAAAAGATTGAAAAGCGCCTCCACTCATGGGGTTCCTTCATCTCCAAAGGTGGCCAATGCACATGGATTAAAGCCACCCTCACCAATTTTCCGATCTACTATCTCTCTATTTTCTGCATTCCACAAAAGGTGGCAGCAAGCTTTGAGAAGCTATATAGAGACTACCTTTGGCGTGGCACACATGGAACCCAAGCATCTCACCTTATTAGATGGGATAAGATTAAGCTCCCTATTAATGAAGGGGGGTTGGACATTGATGATCTTAGATTGAAGAATAACACCCTCCTTGGAAAATGGTCTTGGCGGTTCAACATAGAAAAGGAGGCTTTGATGCAAAGTCATTGTGGCAATATATGGATCCTCCTACCTTGGGCAATCTTACGGCACTCAACATCATCCAAAGTTCCTTGGAAAAACATCGCTAAATGTAAGCCCCTCATTACGTCTAATATCACTCCCAAGATTGGTGATGGTGCTAACACATTCTTTTGGAAGGCTTCTTGGTTAAACAACCTGCCTCTCTCAACCTCTTTCCCTAAGATATACGACCTCTCTACTAAGAAGGCTACGGTCAGAGATATATGGGACCCTGAAATTTAATCATGGAACCTCACTCTAAGAAGGAACTTGACAGATGAGGAATGCGATGATTTGGCCAGCATCATAAACTCCCTCCCAACGTCAATAAACCAACAGACAGAGGATTCATGGGCATGGAATCTGGACAGCAGTGGCACTTTTACAACAAAATCCTTGCTGCACTCCTTGATACCCAAGGGGGAAAAATCCTTCTGCAATACTATTTGGAAGGGTGGTTTCTCCAAAAAAACCCAAGTTTTTCCTTTGCGAAATCTATCACTCATGCCTCAACACCCAAGATCGGATTCAAAAAAACTTTCCATGGCTTGCACTCTCTCCATCTTGCTGCCCCATTTTCCATAGTCGTCTTGAATCACAAGCTCACCTCTTCGGTACATGCATTTGGGCCAACAACTTCTGGAACCTCATAACTAGTGCTTTCGGCTGGCATTTGACTCGTCCAGAGGAGCCCACTGCTATCATTAAATATGCTCGTAGGGGCCATCCTTTCAAGAAGTAGAAAAAGCATCTATGGGAATGGCTGATCATAGGTTTTTTGTGGTCTACTTGGAAAGAGAGAAACGCGAGGATATTCAACCACAAACATCGAAAATTTGATTCTTTTTTAGGCTTTACTCTTTATATTGCTTTCTCTTGGTGTAAATTGTCTCCTCTTTTTTGTAACTTCAACTTATCTACCCTTTGCACATCTTGGAAAAGCTTTTTGTAATACTGACTTTTGCCTTTTTGTAATCATTTCACTAATCCATGAAATGGTATCTTTCCCCCCCCACCCCCCCACCCAAAAAAAAAAAAAATCAAGTTTGTACAGTTTTGGGCTCTGAACTTTCAAGATAAAAAAGAAAACCGTTTTGGTCTTTACCTTTATTTTTATTTTAGAAAATTAATAACACGACTTCAAGTATGTGTACTAACATATTATCATGAGCATGCATCCAAGCCACGTAGATTAGAATCTAGTATTGGGTAAGCGTAATGTAGGTGGAAAAATAATATATATTAAGGACCAAAAAGATAAATTGATAACATGGCTTCAAGTACGTGTATTAATATGTTATCATGAGCATGTATCCAAACCACAAGGTTCGAATCAAGTATTGGGTAAGCGTAATGTAGGTGGAAAGTTAATATATCAAGGACTAAAATAATTATTTTTTGGAAGTTCTAGGACTAAAATATAGACATAACGATAGTGTAGGGATCAAAATGATCACTTTTTTAAAGTTTAGGGACTATTACGGACAATTTGAAAGTTGAAGAACTAAAATGAAACAAATTTGAAAGTTCATGGATCAAATTAAAATTTAAACCTTTCAAAAAAATAGTTAGCTATCAGATTTTTAATGGTGGTTAGTAGGAAGATACCTATTGAGTATTATTCTTTCTAGAGGGAGCGAAAGATCTTGGGAATATGTTTGGTCTCTTGTTAGGATGGATACTTCTCCTTAGGCTTCCGTTTCCTAGAATTCTTGTAATTATGCACTAGACCTTATTCTTTTTTATTGGAGCCCCCTTTTGTAAAGTTAGTTTTGGCTCGACTCCTCTTATTAGACTGTCTTTTTGTGTGCTTTTTGGCTTGCGGGGGCCATGTAGATAGTTTGTTATTGGGTAAATCAATACAATAGAAGATGAATATATATACATATCTATACTATATATGTATGCATCCGTATATATGTGTATATCTATATATATACAGATGTATATACACGTGTGTATATATATATCTCAAATTCTCTCTTAGCTTTATTTTCTTGATTATTAATTAATGAAGGGGCACCTAATCACAGTTTAAAGTTGTGATGAGTTTTAGGTATCTGGAAAACTCTCTAAATTGAAGACTACAATTGATGTGGGGCAATTGCATCAAAGTAAACTCTTGTAGACGATTGGCCATCAATATGAGCAATGGAACCTTCGGGTAAAGAAGGAAAAATTTGGATTTGTTAGGCTGATTGAGTAGATATTGCGAATGTCATCCACGGAAAAGTCGACTAGGATTGAAAATAAGATCTTTCACTGCAGCTACGATAGCAACTTCAGAGGAAGAGTTGTGCTCATTCGTGAGGTCATAACAGGAAGTTCTTCTTCTTATCAGTAGAGGAATTACGGGTGGTCTGGATCACGGATCCCATAGAAGACCTCCTTTCACCTAACTCATGGAAGTTTCTTCGTAAAACTCAGTGCACTAGTGGTTTCTTATGGATTCAAAAGATGTCTAACAAAGAGGAAGCTTTCTAGAAATCACAAAAGTGCTGAATGCAAGAGGAAAAGCAAACCTTGTGGTTCCGGTAGGTGTTGACTTCAAAGGTTGGAAGGACTTTCGATCACTATTATTGAGGTTTATGAACGAAAAGAACCTTCCACCTTTTCCACCAAGTAGAGCTTAGCAAATTGAAGGTAGGTCCTATGCCCAAATAGTCCAGTCAACCGCTCGAGGAAATGCTCCTTTTGTTTCACAGAAGAAAGTGCACACCCTTTTCTGGAAAGAAACCTTTGTTGTTACTCGAAGAGATTTCCATGATGGTTGGGGAAAGATCCTAGAAAACCTTGAAGTCATTTTCTGCAGCCCTTTCATTTTGAATCCTTTTCAACCAGATAAGGCCCTGCTCAAATGCCCATCAGAGGAAGTTGTCTCCCTGATCTCCCCAAGTCGAGATTGGAACTTTTTCGAACCTTTTATTTTGAAATTGGAGAAATGGAATTCTCAACTCCATGGAACAATGAGCATGGTGCCATCTTATGGTGGATGGATTCGGTTTAGAAACATCCCCTTACATTTATGGAGTCTTGAAGTGTTTAGAGATATTGGTGAAAAGTTTGGTGGCTTCATTGATTATGCTGAGAACTCTTTACTCAACTGTATGGAGGTGGCCATCAAGGTTAAAAGAAACTACTGTGGGTTTATCACTTCCGAAATCCTTTTACTTGAAGAGAATGTCACTTACATGGCTCAAATCATCACCTACCAAAATCCCAACTTTCTCATCCATAGAGAAAACGGCGTGTCGGCGTCCATGGTAGTTCCTCGCCGAATGCAGATCGTTTCTTCGACGGTCAAGGTAGAGGTGGTCCTTGTCCAGTGGATATTTGGAGGGTTGAAGATGGTTTGAAAATCCCCTCGATATCTATTTACATTAATAACCAAGGTATGCCTTCCTCTGGTGCTTTTAATGTGCGTTCTAGAAATGTGGGGCCTAGTAGTAAAGATCAACCATTTTCAACAAATGAAAAAGAGCCTTCTGATGACTTGTCCAAGAAAGCCTCCCCGCCTTCTACAAAAAGAGCCCCATCACCTGACTTGAAGAGATCTCTGTTGATGGATGATTTTCCTCCACAAACTTCGAAGAAATTAAAGGAAAAGTCAAACTCCTTTAAAAAAGGAATCTTTTTTCAACCAGAACCAAGGAGGCTACCCCTTTCTTAGTTACTCCGAATGGGGAAAAAGGAAAATAAATTGAGGTCCCCGCTGAATCTTCTGCATTGAGTCCAATGAGTTGCAACTCAGAAAATCCTTTCTCGCCCTTAAGGTTTGAAGACCCCATTGAGGGCCTCCATTGTTGCTTTCGAGAGGATCAACCTTTAGAAGAAATATTAGAAAAGAGAAAGAAGCAAGAATTATAGACTTTGCGATTACAACTATAGAAGTAGAAAATCAGGTAGACCAACCTCTTTAAATGCTTAACCCAGAGGAATTGGGCCTAGTTAAAGATCAAGAAGACGCAGCTCAATTGAATGATCCTAACTTCTTCCCTTTCACTCAAAGTCTTGTAGTTGCCCTATGGGAAAATAAGTTGTGCATACGACCAATTCCTTCTAAAGGCCTTCAAGCGACAAGGGGAATTTGACAGGCAAAAAGGGGCATAGAGAGTTAAAGAGTCGTCTGTCTATGTGAGAGAAAGAAGCATCAGAGTTTACTCTAGATAAAGAATAGGGACAGAAAGTTACTAAATCTTCTTCCTTGAATATAATATAAGAGGTCTGGGTGCTCCCTCTAAAAGAGCTGTGATTAGAGATTTAGTTCTTTCATATAATCTTGATATTGTTTGTTTTCAAGAAATAAAGCTGAGTAGTGTGAATAGTCTTGTCAAATCGGTTTGGAGCTCTAGAAGGATCGGCTGGGTAGCGCTAGATGTTTTTTGTTCCTTTGGGGGTATTCTCCTTATGTGGAATGAAGATTTTATTGAGGTTAAAGAGTCTATTTAGGGGACCTTCTCTATTACTATTAATTTTTGTTTCAATGGCTCTGTCTGGGGGGTGGTTTTCTGGTGTGTATGGCCCTGCTTCTTATCAAAACAGATTCGATTTTTGGAGAGAAATAGAAGAACTTTATGGCCTTTTCCAAAACCTCTGGTGTATTGGAGGAGATTTCAATGTAGTGAGGTGGGTAGGAGAAAAATCCTCTAGGGGGCGAGTCACTCGCAGTATGAAGCTCTTCAATAGGCTCATCTCTTCCTAGAATTTAATAGATCCTCCCCTTAGTAATGGTTCCTCCACGTGGTCCAATCTCAGAGATCATCCCACTCTTACTCACATGGATCGTTTTCGTATATCCAAAGAATGGTCAGAATGCTTCAAAGAAATCAGAGAGGTGAAAGGGGCTAGATCCACTTCTGATCATTTTCCCATTCTTCTTAAGATGGGCTTTATGAGATGGGGTCCAACCCCCTTTCGTTTTGAAAATGTCTGGTTGGATTCTCCTCTGTTCATTCCTTTGGTTAATCAATGGTGGAAAATAATCAGTTGGTAGGGTGGCCTGGTTTTGCGTTTATGGATAAATTGAAGATACTCAAATCAATTTTGATCACCTGGAACCAAGAGGTGTTTGGCAACATTTTACAGAAAAAGAAGAACATAATGGAGGCTATAGAAGAGATAGACAAAATGGAGGGGCGGGGCTGATTATAGAGGTGTTGTGTGGAGATAGAACTTTGCTCAAGGCTGAGTTGACTGAAGTAACCATCCAGGAACAGAGATTATGGGCTCAAAAGTGCAAACTTAGATGACTTAAGGAAGGTGATGAAAACTCAAACTTCTTTCACAGACGGACCTCTTCTAGAAGAAACAAAAATTTCATTTCCACTTTAGAGGATAAAAATGGGGTCCTGCTATCCTCAGAATTGGAAATTGAAAAGGAAATTGTAGAATATTACTCACAGCTCTATTCTACCGATGATGGCACAAGGTTCTTGGTTGATCAACTCAATTGGCCCCTCTTGAATTCAAAGAAGCAACAACCGATAAAAGGTCCCTTTATTGAAGAGGTCCACAAGGCAGCGAGTGACCTTGGAACTCAGAAGTCCCCAGGCCCAGATGGTATGACCAATGAGTTCTTGAAAAAGACATGGAACATTCTGAAAAATGATTTAGTGAGTGTGTTCCACGATTTTTTTTGAGAAAGGTATCATCAACAAACACAACAATGAGACCTATATTTGCTTGGTCCCAAAGAAAAAGGAGGCTATGACGGTTGAAGACTTTAGACCGATTAGCCTAGTCACCTCCCTCTAGAAAGTGATCTCCAAAGTTTTGGCTGAAAGACTAAAAAAAAATCCTTTCCTCAATCATTGACGATACTCAGGTTGCTTTTGTTGAAGGTTGTCAAATTGTGGATGCTATTCTCATGGCCTCAGAGACAACGGGTTATTGGAGCTCAAAGAAAAAGGAAGGTTTTTTTTTAATTGAAATTAGATTTTGAGAAAGCTTGCGATCAAGTGGATTGGTCCTTCTTAGATGGTGTTCTTGATCACAAAGGCTTTGGGCCCAGATGGCGAAAGTGGATTTGGGGCTGCTTATCGTCCTCCAACTTTTCCATCCTCATCAATGGGAAATCGAGAGGCAAAATCTTCACCAAAAGGGGGCTTCGCCAAGGTGATCCTCTTTCCCCCTTCCTCTTGACAATTATTGGTGGTGGTCTAAGCCGTAATGAAAGGAGGATTATCAAAAGCTTCTCTCTTGATAATGTGGAAGTCACTCACCTTCAATTTGCGGATGATGTTACGATTTTTTGCCCAAATGATGAGTTCTTCCTCCATAACTGGTGGAGCATAATCAAGCTGTTTCTTATGGGTTCTGGTCTCGCTCTCAATGCTTATAAGTCTTCCTTGATGGGGCTTAATTGCAAAGAAGAAGACTCTATACTGGGCAAACAGATTTGGTTTTAAGATTGATTCCTTCCCTATAACTTAGTTGGGTTTTCCCTCGGGTGGAAACCATAAATCTCTCTTTTGGGAGTCACTTATTGATAAGTTTAGGAAGAGACTGGACGGGTGGAGGAAGCTCCTTCTCTCTAAAGGTGGTCAGTTAACTTTGACTCAATTTGTCTTGAACAGCCTACTGATATACTACTTCTCTATTCTAAAAGCGCTTATCAAAGACATGGAGAAGATTATGAGACTTTATTTGGGATGGTGGACCTTACAAAAAAGGCTGGCACCTTGTAAATTGGGATCCTACCTCTCATCCTAGGCAACATGGGGGAATCGGTATTGGCTCTCTTAAATAGCGCAATGAGGCTCCCCTTCTCAAATGGCTATGGTGGTTCGCTACAGAAAATGATAGTCTTTGAAGTAGAGTAATTGAGGACATTTATGACCTAGAAGATTTTGGGTGATTGACTAAGAAAACAAAAGAATTCCCCAAAGGAAGGCCTTGGATAGACATAGACAAAGCCCTTTAAGCTTTAGAAATTCATCACTTTTAAAGTGGTGGAAGGTAAAAGAATCAGATTTTGGGAGGACCCTTGGGTAGACCCTTCCCCTTTATCGATTAAGTTCCAAGATTTGTATATTCTCTTCAACAAGAAAAACTGCTCCATTGATGACTGCTGGAACTCTATCACCCACGCTTGGGACTTGAGAATTAGGAGTCTTTTTGATAGAGAAATGGTTAGATGGGCTGCTTTGACAGAGGTTCTCGATTTTGTTTAGATTGGCGCGGCTCGGATAAAATCTCTTGGATTCTAGAAGCTAATGGGCTCTTCTCCACTCGTTTTGCTCGTATGCACCTTACTAAACCAAAGGCTAGGATGAACTCCCCAGTGGTAGATTTCATTTGGAAGTTTAAAATCTCAAAAAGGGTGAAGTTTTTCCTATGGTCGTTGCTTTATAGAAGTATTAATATTGCCGATAAGCTTTAAAAGAAATTCCTCTCATTGACAATGTCTCCAATGGTTTGCCGTCCAGGCTACGATAATGAGGAGGCACTTGATCACATCTTTCTGCATTGCTCCTACGTAAGGAAAATATGGTCGGTTGAGGCTTCTTTTTTTAGGATAGTCTTTTGCCTTCCTGCTAAAGTCGATTCTTTCCTTCATGAGAACTTTGGTGGTGTGAAGTTGAAAGGGAAGGCCCCTTGGAATTGTGCAGCTAGGGCTCTCATTTGGTCTATTTGGAAAGAAAAGAACAATTGTGTTTTCAAGGACCAAGCCGCTTCTTTGGACTCTTTTTGTGATAGTGTTCTTCATTTATCGTTTTGGTGGTGCTTGAATCATTCAAATTTTTTTTTTTTGTAATTGTAGTCTCAACATGATTATGTTTGATTGAAAAGCTATCATTGTATAGTCTTGGGAGGGGTTTTCTCTACCCTTGCCCCTAGGTTGTCCCTTTTGTAATTAATACATTCGTTACCACCATTTCTTATTAAAAAAAAAAATTAATGAAGGAGTTCTATTATCTTGTTAGTTGAGAGTCCCAATCCCCTCACCTTGATAAAAGTAGCGTTGAACTATGTAGCTATATGGGTTAGTTATATAGAGCAGCCGTATTGTGATTGTAAGAGTGCCAACAAGGAGAGAGTAGTATCATAGTTGTGAGGGCAATGAGAGAGCGTAGACTATGTTGTGCATATTTTATGTTGAACTTGGCTTAAAAAAACATCTTTGTTCCTTGAATTATCTTTGTACTATCCCCTCTCGGATTTTTTTTTGGCTTGTAAGGAATGTCTATTATCTGTGTACCATTCTGTCTTGCATTTTTTGGCTCGTTTCATAGGTGGTGGTCACTAAAATTTTGGAATATGAATTTCCTGGTTCCTATCATGATCCTACATCATTTTGACTCGTCATGAGGATTATGATTGAAACCACTTCTATTGTTGATAATTAAAGAGGCTTTTACAAGGGCCAAAATAGCCAAAATATATACCTCTCCCCTCTCTGCATCCCACCTATATACAAATAACAAACTACCAAAAATATCCCCGCACTCACTAACTTTGGCTCACACAGCTGGCACATACCCCACCTCATTCCCTACGTCTTTCTTCCTCGCTTTCTCGTATACACCTTCGTGATGGGAGGCCTATTAGATTTTGTCCTGGTAAACTAGGTTAAATATTGTTTGATATGCATGTATAGTTATTCGATTGTTTTTTGAGCTTTTTTTTTGTAATTTGGGAAACTGAGCCATGGCTGTGATTGGACAATCTACTTATTCCAGCGCAGATACCAAGTTCAGCATGGCTATATCTGTATTGACCAACCATTGACGCTTTAGATGTGAACCTAAATACATCTTCAACGTAATTAAACTTTACTAGCCAATTTTGGATCATCAGGCTCATGTTTTCATGCAACTTGCTTGTTTAGGTATTTGGAACTCTCAGAAATTGTTGCTTTGAAGCAGAAGGGCAACTACAAAATTTACTCTTGATATCTGAGTTTCTTTGGCCAGCTTTACTTCTTCCCGTTGCTGGGAACAAGGTAATACTTTTTATGAACTTTTTCTTGATCCTCAAATTTTGATAGAATTGTTGCGTAGACAATAATTGTGTAAGGTGGGAGTGTATGTTGTATAATCTATTTTATTTCATTGCCTTCAGTCGTTTTTTTGATATGTTTTTATTTTTTTCATTATGTATTTAGCATCAGATGACATTTCTATTGTAGCTAAATGCTTTACTTTTGTTTTATCCTTCTCTTACTAAAATTATATCTGCAGTTTATTATTTTGCTCAAACAGGTGAGTTTCTTCATTCTAAGATGTTGACTAATGGCTGAGTTTTGGCGGACTGTTATTTTCCTTTGGTTGAACTTTGGGTTATCGTCAACAATTTAGGCTTTTTCTGGTCCTACCTTTTCTAATTTATCTTGCGATTGCAATAGCTCTTTGATTATTGCAAGTTGGGGTAATTTTTTGTAAGGTCCCTTGGCTCAGACTGTTTCAGATGGTTGGCGCTAGGATTAAGGTTCCATTGTTGGAAGTATGGTGCCGGTGCACCATTCTAAGGTTGTGGTGGCTTAGGTTTCTTATATAGGAGAAAGGTCATCGACCTAAAAACTTAAGGTAACATAATTATTATCACAAATATAGGAAATAAAATCCAACATGTTGGACTCTGATGAGTTGAATGATCATCTTATCACTTGTACCCAAACTATGTTAAGTACTTCCTGTTAAGATGTCCACAACTGTAAAAACTCCCACGAGTTATGAATGATGCCATTTAAGATTTTGAGAGCCACCTGCGGATATAGGTCCTCCTACCTTTGTTACAGTTATGAGAATATTTAAAGGACTAACGTCACGTTCTAAAATATTTGCATGTTTGCACTCATCATCTATTCCTATTAATGGTAGTTGTTGTTGTTGTTGTTTTATTTTTTTATTATTTTTTAATTACAATTCTTCACATTTAAGTAGAAAATGATTTTTCTGACCCTCTTTTTTTCATTTTATAATAATTTACAAAGTTTTTGTGATTACTTTGTTTTGATATCTGTGAGTGCTTAGACTATGTGCACCTTGATTAATTTTGTATGAGAATCGTGAAATCTTACAACATATAGTTGTTAAAAAACTATAGGATTTAAGTATCTTAGCTAGATGACTACTATGAGGTTTAAATCCATTCCTTTATTTTTTCACATGCTCCGATGACTACCAGGCCAACATGATTATTTTTTGTGATTACTTTTACATCTATATTGTAACAATTTTGTGAGCAGGTTTATAAGGAGGTGGACACATCAAAAATGCCACTTGAGCTTGGAACTGCACTTTCAATTGAACGTGAGCAAACTGATGATCCTGAGATTCGAGTTCAAGCATTGGAGGCTATATACATGATCACATTGCAGGTCAAAGAGACAATTACCCATCTAGAATTCATGAAGTCCCATTCCTCTAAAACTTAAGATTATTTATTTATTTATTTTTCTTATGGAAAGAAAAACGAAGTGAAAAGTTGAGGGGAAAAACTAACCACCTCCCTCTCGGGGGAGAGATTTGGACATCCCCTAAGAACCCAACGAAGAACTAAACGAACATCCAATCCCAAACTACCGTTGAAACTTTAAAATTTATATAGCTTGACAAAATGTGAATTCTAAAACAAAAGATCCTTCACGAAGAGGAGCTGCCTTCGCCAACTAACAAGCAGCTTCTGACGTAATTCGGACAAAATGACCATCAACTGGGGAGGCTGCATGAAAGACTTTGAACTTAACCACTATAAGTGAAGATCTTGAAACTTCCAAGTGTAAGCTTCTGAAAAGAGAGAAGACAATCAATACCATCGAAAATTATTTGTTATTCTGAACAAAGAACTAACTCCCCGTTAATACTAAATTCCTCGTCTTTTGTATACCCACTTTTTTCTTCTAATTAGTTCAAAACATTATCCACTGCTAACAGTATATTAGAACTATTTGAATGTTCCAACCCTAAATCTTCATCATCTTTCTTTTCTGAGTGAAATTAATGATTCTATGTACCAAATTTACGGAAGCATTAGAAGATATAGATCCTTCACCTCCTTTCTCTAATAGAACAAGACAACACCTTTAGTGTCGTTGCCATTTGAAAAGCTCCCCTTTTTTTAACCATCTTTCATTAAAGGAGAGGAAACACTCTCCTATAAATAGCATCAGCCCCTTCTTTAAAGGGGTGGAAACACTCCTATAAATAGCATCAGCCGCTTCAACTCCATACCAGCCCATTATCGTTTTCAATCAATTCCTCCTTTTTTTTTAATAGAAGTTGAAGAATTGAATTTTCCTTTAACAATTTTTCCATCAGCATTAGGAGTAGTTACCTTTTCTCTAGACTTCTTTGTTGAATAAACCAAAGAACCACGTTTGGCTGCTATTTTTTTGTCTACTAGGAAATCAAACTTTTTTTTATTGATTATATAAGAACTTACATAAACTCCTGTTTGGAGATATATGAAAAATCTACCAAAAACCAAAATAGGACGTGGATAAAATGCCATAATCTAACTCAAATGATACAATAAAGATAAAACAGAACAGAACTTCCCAAAGTGATTGGAAGAAGCCATCTTAAAAGTGCCGAGGAGCTCCAACAACAAAGGAATTGACAACCCATCGAAGAATTTTTAGGTTGAATTAAACCATCCAGAAGGTAAAAATACCTTGCCCTACTTCTGTAATAAAACCAAGAAAAGTATTTTTGAAAAATTCTAAATCAGACACTTCCATCCCTAAAGTTTAGAGAATAGTTTTTAAATGGTCCTTAGAAGTTAGATAAAAGAAGATTTCACTTAGTAGTCTGTAAATGAATTAGAAAGATGAGCAACGTTCTCATGTTGACACCTTTGATTTTGTATTTGTCATCTTACTGCCAAAAGCTTGAAAGATTAATGCGTATTGAATCTATCATAGTTCTTTTGTTCCTATCAGGAGGCGGGACGAAGAGCATTCTGGGCTATCAACGGACCAAGAATACTGCAAGTGGGTTATGAAGACGAGGAAGATCCAAAAGTAATGGACGCATATGAGAGAGTTGGCTCCCTAGTAAGTAGCATTCATTTTTCATCGATGTAGCAATATCTCCAAGTCTAGTGTTTTTTTCTCCCGGTAAAAATAATTCACGCCATCTGTGTCTTCCTTATATTAATTTTACTTGATTAATCTATTAGCTGATAAATAGTGGTGGTGAAGAGGAATCGCATGATTGAGGAGACGTTTGCAGATGATACAGCTATATGGTAGTTTAATCTTATACCTCGGAGAAAAGGGATTCTTTTGAAGCACACTGCTATTTTCTCAATCTTCTGATGGGACGCATTTCAAAGAATTTATGCCATCCCTTGGTGTACAAACAAGGAAGGAGAGTGTTCAGTTTTTAAAATTAATTTTGAGTCAAAATTTACAGCACTCATTTTCCGAGTCGGATTCTTTTAAGGTTGTCGCTTATGTTCTCTCTACCATTTCATTTGGTTAGTTCACTGTATGTTTAGTTGATTATGTTATTTATTTATTTGGTTAAGTGTAGAATAATAGCCTTTTTCATTTCTCTTGTAGACTGATATATATAATATTTTGTCTATATAAACTTTGGTCTAATGTAATTCTTGAAGCATCGCATTAGAAAACAAAAATTCTGCCGCTCTTTCTTACAATTTTCTTTTCTTTAAGTACACAAGGTAAGGTCAGATTTTGAGATTTTTAATGCTGTAAACTAAATTTGTACTAAAAATCAAGTAGATTGGTGTGAAAATTGCATTTGAAAGGTAAGTGTTTTGTGGTTGCACGAAGTTCAGTTTAAAAAATTGCATTGCTGCGAATCGTTGAATTTTGACTGGCAACTATAGAGTGGCAATTCGTTTTCTGGCATTCAAGTGACAATGTAAGTAGATATTTTATCAGTGACATTCAATTTTCGTGTTCAATTCATCTTTGGATAACTCTGTGGTGTTTACGGAGTTCATTATTTGGTGCTGGATGTTTGGATTAATATTTTAAGTGATTTTGAGAGATCAAAAATGGTTTTTTTTTTAAAATAAAAATTTAGAGCGCTTGAGGATAAATAAAAATAACTTTTGAAATAATCAAATTAGTTCGAAGTCATTTTTTAAAAGAATATTTTAAAATTGATTATTCATAAAGCAATTTTAATTTGGTGATTCCAATCATTATAGAGTTAGAGTTATTTTATTATGGCTAATTATAATGAGTAGCAAGATACTTTAGAATATTTATAAATATTGTAACTAACTTTTAGATTTTGTAAATATAGTAAATTTGTAAAATCATATTTTTGAAATTTTTAATATTTCAATTTTACCATTCTTTTAAGTATATTGCTGGTGCATATCAGTGATATATTTTGATATATCTAATACAAAGTATATCATTGATATATTACTTATAGATATATCAATGATATACTTTGTCATATTAGGTATATCTGGTGTATTAGTGATATACTGTAAATAAATATACCAATGATATAATTCATTTTAGGTATATCACTAATATACCTAATACAAAATATATCAGTATATTTCTTATAAAATATATCAATAATATTGTTTTCCAATATATATATATATATAAGTTCAACATTTGTGGAGGTGGAAGATTGAACCATCGACTTCTGTGATGTAGTATATGTCTTTATCCACTAAACTATGCTCGGATTGACATATACATATATCGATTATATATTTCATTTAACGTATATTAGTGAGATTTTTATAGAAATTATATTATTGATATGCTTACTATATACATATCAATTATATATTTCATATTAGATATATAAGTGATATATTTAGTATAAAGTATATAACTTATATACTTTTTTTTAGGTGTATTAGTGATATACTTAGTATAAAGTGTATAAGTTATGTACTTTTTTTTTTAGGTGTATTGGTGATATACTTAATATAAAATAGATAATGAGTTAGTGTAATGGGAAATAATATTAATAAACGAATTAGCATTATTAACATAGACTTTTGCAATTCGCATAAATAGCAAATCACATTTGATATTTTTTCTAATTTCTATTTTACCCCTATTTTTGCGTCATCTTTTCCTCCTTCCTTTTATTCCTTATTCCTTAATTCACACGGTATTTCTCATTTCTGTCTTCTTCGTTCGTCGTCATTATCTTTCTTTTCCTTTCTTCCATTTTCTTTTTCATTTAAATTCCTTTGCGCAGTAATTTTTCCGTTCTTTGTCTCTTTTCTGTTGGAGATTGTTCGTCTGTTGATTTTGTTTCTTCTTCGTTTTCATAATTAGGTTTGTAATTTGCCCTTTGATTTCTTTCGCTTTTTCTTGATTTGGACACTTTTTTCTACTAATTTATTATTCATCTACTTTGTCTTTGTTTGTTGATTATGTTTATGAGTTGAACATTCTATTTCATCTACTTATCTCAACACTCTGCATTTTTTTTTATTTCGTTGGTCTCTGAGTTGATTATTTTATTTTATTTTCGTTCAGTTTTTCTGTTATTTAATTTTTTTTAAAAATAACACTGATATAGTTAATATCCAGTATATCACTGATGTAATATTAAATTGGTATATCAATTATATTAAATATATATAAGTCATATGTTTGTTGTATCAGTTGTATCACTAAGTTATTGAAAATAACGTATATCATTGATGTAACTGTCACTGATGATGTAACTGATATAATTGATTTACATGTCATATATTAATTATGTACTTAATTATAGGTATATTAACACTGTTATTGGTTTTATATTTTAACACTTGTTTCATGCGATTATTGTTATAGCAAATAAAAGAGAATAAAGAAACATAAAATAAATAAATTCGAACCCAACAGAAATGTTGTTTCCTAAAAATAATTTTGTTCTCTCAACAGTGCTCAATGTGTCACGAATAATTGTCTCCCAGGGTAGGAGAAATTACTAACCTGTGAATTTCAACACTTAAACTACATGACTCAACGAACACTTCACAATGTGTGAGAAATCGTACAAAAGAAAAGAGAGAATTTGTAACGACCCAACTTCTAGACTTAGACTTTACCTAGGGGTCGCTACTAGCATGCATGCTCTTAATTAAAAGTTCTAGAAAGATTTTTCCAATTTTGTAAACGATTTCCATAAAACATAAATAACGAGTTCAAATAACATAAGAAAATAGTTGGGATCTCGAATTTAAAACAATTAGAAGGAAACTAAACACAATTTAAAAAAAACGACGTTCAATCCAACATTGAAAGAAAACTATGCAACTCCTAACGTAACTTATGCGGAAGATTGTAACGCGTGACCATGGTCTCTAAGCAATCCTCATCGTCATCCACCCATGTAGCCTTTTCCCTTACCTAAAAAAAAAGGAGAGGAAAAGGTTGAGTATATAAAATATACCCAGTAAGTAACTCCAACCCCTGGGGTCGGACATGCAAATACATATGATCATGTAGCTCATGTGGGACCTACTTTCTATTCCTCACAAGAGTATACCATCTCGAGGCACCTCAAGCACACAGCAGCACAAAGCACAAAATGTATATCAAGAGGGTCACTGTCCAGCACTAAGCAAAGATAAGATATCCCACAGAGGCATGAGGTCCTCTATTCAGCACTAAGTAAAGACATTCTATTCCACAAAGACACCCCAACACACAACACCACAAAGCGGAGATTACATTCAAAGAGGTCCTCACACACAACACTAAGTAGAGATAGTATAACTCCTAACTCATGAACATGCAACACACAAAACATAACTACGCCCAGGTCCCAAACACATATCATATAATCCAAAGCCACAAGGCATCCAACATACAATATTCCACTAATGCCCCTAACATCCATAGTCCACGTATGATCTAAGTTCATATCATAGAACATTCACATAACATCCAACCAAAACAACATGCTCATTATGCTAGTCTATCTTCATGTTCACGTTCTCAAGAAAACACATAAGATATGCATATTAAGCATACATCACACAATTCAAACAAGTTACCTACCTAGCCCAATGGTTTATCCAGGAGCGAAGTCACTTACCTCAAATCTCAAGAAAAACAGCAAGTGAAACCACGGAAGATCAGTACTGGATTCTTTAAGCAACCCAAGTCCCAAAATACCAAAAATACCCTTATTAGTCCTAAATTCAAATTAATTAAACAAATAAAAAGAGAAATTGGTGTTTTAAGGGGCAACGACATTGGGAAGACATCGATGTTCTTGGACCGACTGCAGGCACGCGTTGCTGCCGTCGGCGAATGCCTCTCACGCGCCACCTCGGATTGGTGAACAGGGACCGGTTTTAGAATCTACTCATCGTCAGGAGTTCAATGTTGCCGGAATCAGCCTCAAAGGACAGCCGACGCGCCGTCACGTGCGGCCTGAAGTCTCGAGAGTATGCCACACGCGCCGTCGCCAGTCTCCATTTCTACCTCGCGTGAGCCTCCACCGCCGCTCCGATCGTGATTTTGATTTCACCAACATGTAGATCTCGACCTCCTGGTGCTTCCCGACCCTTCGTTTGCCAAAACAGCTCTTTCGAAAGACTGAGAAAGAGGGGAAAACATGGTTAAAACAGGGAAAAACCAGGAAAACATGAAGTTAGAAAACTCCGATGGCCTACTTGTCTTGGTTGGGATATGAGGAGGTGATGAGGAGGTTTCCCTCAAAATTTGGGCCAAACGGATCGACGGAAGTGGGTGAATTAAAAAAGGAAGAGGAGAAACGCCTTGCCATCTCCGCCACCGATCCCGATCGCCGATTAGCTTTTGCCGCCACCTGCTATTGTCTTCTGGGAGATGGGTGCACGTGAGGAAGGGAGGTTTGGTTGAGAGACGAGAATTTTCGAGGGGGAGGAGTGGAGTTTGGCGTGAAAGGGAGAAAAAGAGTGAATAATTATGATGACCTCTTTCTTTTTGGAATAGGAAAATAGTTTTGGTGGATAGGGTCCCTAATGATACACTTATAGGGTTCACCTTAACCCTAAACTCTAACCCTAGGTCTTCTAATTACAAGAGTGCAATCACTAAATTCCCTTCTAATTTTTCCAAAAAAAAACTTCTTTTTAAACCCATTAAATTATTATCTACAATTTCCTCCTCCAATTATCATAAAATAAAAACAAAAAAAAAATCTTAGTCCCTCAATTAAATAATTCAACAACACATACTTTGAATTAAAAAATAAAAATTAAGGGACGTTACAAAATTTGAGGGAAAGAAAATCTGTATTTGATTTGCAAGAAGAATCACATATTTATAGACTATTTGTGGCTATGCAAATAGTCACTTCTCTTCACAAAGAGTTGTGTTTTTTTTGGTAAAAGACATCCTTTCAATAAAAGACATATCCTTTCATTAGGTTGTGTCCTTTACCAAAGAACACATCCTCTCAAGAAGAGTTCTAATTCTTAAAAAAAAATAATAATAAAAATTAATTTTATTCATAAGTTCCAACAATCCCCCACATGAACAAAATTAATTTAAACTTTTAAACAAATAAAATAATGTAAGATTACTCACGAAAAATACCTACGTCAAGATAAGTAGTCTGAGACTTTGAACTTTCCCTAGTAAAACTATAGAGTTTACTTAGTTGATCAGTAGTCAAGAGACTTTGAGCTGTCGACCTTTTATGTAAATCAAAACCATAGTAATGACATAGATATTTTCCAACATATTGTTTGGTTCTCATGTTTGTATTCATTTTGGCCTAGAATACCGCCTGGTTTCATGAGTGTTTTAGAGAATTCAGCCTTTCCAAAATCCTCATAGAAGCGGCCCCTTCACACTCACATAGGTGACTTCTTTAAAAAGTATCCTGACAATACCCCACTCTTAAAAAGAGCTAAAGAGTCATTAAAATTTCTTATCCTCATATCTATTTCTAGGTTAACACTAAATTATAATAGAAATGGTTAGAAATTTATCATTCCTTCACATAGTGTTCTTTTGAGTTATATACATAAATTTGTTTTCCCTTTGGAACCTAGATCTTGGGATCTCCAGTCAACTTGGTTGGGTTACCATCATGTCTACTCTTTTATTATAGGCTTAAAACCCATTCCTATTGAAGACATTTTCACTTGCTCTCTTGCCAAAGCTTTTGTACGCGGATCCGCAATATT
>JAOANK020000003.1:2644237-2670824 GCA_026257165.2 Telfairia occidentalis
TATGAGGTAGCTGTTGACGTTTTGCCATCGCTATTGAAGCTGTCCAATAACAAGCAGGGGACCCAATTGAGGTTTTTTAACGAAAAGCTAAGTGAACCACAAAGAAAATGGAGAATCTACTAGCAAGAGCTATACTCATAGGTACGTTTTTGAAACAATGGGAACATTACCTTATTTGCCAAACATTTATCTTCTCCACCGACTATCACTCACTAAAATTCCTCCAAAATATTAAAAAAAAAAAACATCAACTAGAAGCATGCCTGATGGTTATCTTTCACAGAAGTTTGACTTTGTTATCTAGCACAAAACGGGAACAAACAACAGGGTTGTTGATGCCCTAAGCAGAAAGTGAAATCTCCCCAACCTATTGCATAGAGAATTCACAGCCCTTGATAATCTTCTTTTTTTCATATGAAAACGATTTGGACTTCAATGACATTTGGCATCATTGCCTTTAACATGTGAATTGTAATGACTTCCACCGAGTGGATGGGTTTCTTTTTAAAGGGGATCGCCTACACATCCCTTATACATCTCTAAGAGACTCATCCTAAAGGATGTACATGGAGGATGTTTAGGACATTTTAGGCACGATAAAATGTTTGAACTTGTCTCACAACGTTACTATTGGCCACAAATAAGAAAGGATATTGATAACTTCATCAAGCGTTGCTTCATTGTCAAACAGTAAAGGGGAAACGCAACAATACTGGATTATACACACCACTCCCTATCCCTAACTCTATATCGGAGGATTTATTTATGGATTTTATATAGGGATTACCTAAAACACAACATGGTTTTGACTTTGTTTTAGTGTTGTTGACAGGTTTAGCAAGATGGCACACTTTCTGGCATGCAAAAAGAAGTCCAACAGAGTCTACATTGTAAACATTTTCTTTCATGAGACTGTTTTCCTACATGGAGTCCTTAAAAACAATAGTTTCAAATTGGGATGCTAAGTTCCTAAATCATTTTTGGAGGACACTTTGGACAAAATTTGATACAAGCTTCCACTTTACCACTACAAGTCACCCACAAACTGATGTTCAAACGAAAGTCACTAAAACGTATTACGATGTTTGGGAGGTGACAAACCAAAACAATGGAATCATTGCTTAGCCCAAGTAGAATTTGCTTTTAATCACATGAGGAATATATCAATAGAAAAGTTCCCATTTGAGATAGTTTATACTCACCTTCCTCGCTTAACTTTGGATCTTGTTTAACCTTCCTTCTTTTGTGGATATTAACTAGGAGGCTGAAACTTTAGCCAAAAGAATTGTCAACCACACATTGAAGTAACAGTTAATCTCCAATAGGCAAATGCTTCCAATAAAGAGAAGGCTAGCACACACAGGCAAGAACAAACCTTCAACGAGGGCAATTTAGTCATGATATACTTAAAAAAAGGACGCTTTCGTACCAGAACCTACAACAAACTTAAACAAAAGAAGTATGGACCAGTCAAAATCCTACAAAAAAAAAAATTGATTCTAATGCATATTAGGTGAATTACTAGCAGATATGATGATATACCCAACGTTCAATGTGGCCGATCTGTCTTCATACCACACTCCTAAGCTCTTTCCAGCTTGCCACTTGAGGACTAGTTATTTTGAAAGGGGGGAAATCTGATGTAGGGGCTTTGAAACAGTAGGGTTTTTACCCTTCTTTAATTCCTTTATTTGTAAAGAAGACCTTTCAAACAGTTAATTTTAACCATTGGCCAAATTCTAGCTGTTGGCCTGGTTGTGATGCAGATTTAGTCTATATAAATAGATCTTAGGTAGTAAAAACACACTTCTTCATGTTTAAATCTTATATTCGGCTCCATCACTTCGCCTTCAAACTTTTTCTTCTATGCAGCCCACCGTAAAGCGCCGCAATCGATTGGAAGACTTTTTTTGTTATGAGGAAAAGCAGAACGTCTAAAGAGCTAACCTACCCACCCGAAAGGGCTAATCGTTGTTATTCAGCCACTCTCTTCAAGTCCAATTTGTGCACTAAGAAATCCTTCTGAATAATCTCCCTCCCACTCTTAACAATCAGATTTGTCTCCTTGCTCCCACACAGACCCACAGCCATGCTACTGAAAGATTTCAACACAATTTTTTTCTTTACCCTAGCTTCAATGATATCTTTAATGGAGTGCGAAGCAGCTACACACCAACGTCTCTCCATAATAATGGATGAAGACCAATCAAAAGCAAAATCGAATTCCACCTCATCCTTCAAAAGAGCTTCCTCCATGTTAGTGACGTCTAACTTCCTAGACCCAATGAATATTTATGCATAAGAGGCCATACCCTCTTCAATTCAGACACCCTGTTGCTGACCCATTTATAATAGATTTAGGGAGGAAATCAAAGAACCCGAAGAAATCCCCCTCCCCAAAAATGAATGACGAAGATCTTCTTCCTTTAAAAGGTTCCAATGAAACCAACCCAAACCTACCCTCTACATTTGATAATAAAACTTGGAAGACAATCACTGCAAATTCCAACCTTCTTTTTCTCCAGAAGCCAAGCAAGTTCTTCACCCTAGCCTACGCTACTTAGCAATCTCTAAGCCAAGCCACCATCCCACCTCCAACACAAATCTTACAACTCGAGTGCCCTTAATTCTCTTCTACTGTAACCATCCTACCACACTCACTCCTAAGAAGACTAAATGCCTTACAATCGACTCAAACCCTCTTCATTTCTCATTACATGAGAACTAAGAAAGTCAGCGATGAAGTGTCTTTGCTGTCACTCTGGAAACTCCACAATCATGTGGTGAATGTCCTCTTTTTCAACCTGCATTATTACCTGTAAAATTTCTGATCTTCCTTGTTCCTTTTGCTAATTTCAGGGCTTGCCACCCAAAGGCAACTCTAGGCCAATTTACAAGATCATCCTCGGAAGGGTAAGTCCCTTTCTATTGCTAGGGGGAAGGGTAGGTTCATGATCTTCTATCATTATGGCAACCTGAATGTTTGAGGTCGTGAGATCTGTTCTTACTTCCGCTTCAAGGAAGAGAGAGAGGAGACTATTTTCCAAAATGGTGGAAGGAGTGTCCTGCGGGAGAATTCAGGTCTTTCGTCTCTTGTACAGACATAAGAAGAAAAACTGCATATGATGGTTAGTCATTTTGTAATAACTTTTTTAACGAAAAAAACATAGAGGAATATTTTTGCACTAATTTTTCTCAAAAATGATAAAAGGTTTACTTGAAATCCAGGTAAATAATAAAATGTTATAAATTACAACATGAAATTTTATTTCATAATTTTTAATATCATATGCATGGGTAAAAATGAAAATAATACAAATCTGATTCGCATTTGTGAAAGTAGAAAATGGAAGAAATATAAAAAAAATAACTTTTTGTTGATAAATTTATACATAGCTTTGGTAATATTTCTAAAACTTGATTTGTGAAGAATCGGAAACATAATCAAATGTATTTATATGAAATTACAAAAAAAAACATATGGACATAAGGAGAATTTCATGACCATCAAAAGAAAAATTCCAAGCTTTGGAGGCTAATATTAAGAAATGGTACTTTGTTATTTTGTAAAGATGATGAAGTTATGCTTAAAAATTTAATAGAAACTGTGGTTGCTTTTGAACGGCTTTCAAGATTAATTGGGAAAAATCATCTATTCATGGCATCAATATCCCTACATCTCGTGCTTCACCTATTGCTCTACCACTCAATTGTAAGCTTGAATCATTTCTCATTTCCTATTTGGGAATGCCCTGGGGTGGAAATCCTAAATCTTCAGAATTTTGGCTCCCTGTTATTGAAAAAATCAGCAAAAAACTTGATTCTTGAAAGAAGTTTAATTTATCCAAAGGTGGAAGACTAACCTTATGTACTTCGATTCTTTCTAATATCCCCTTATATTACTTATCCTTATTCTTATTACCAAAAAAGGTGTGCTCTGCTATTGAAAGATTAATGAGGTCTTTTGTCTAAAAGAGCAACAATGTGAGCAATCTTTGCTATTTAGTTCATTGGTCTCAAGCTTCTCTTTCATTGGAAGATGGTGGTATTGGAATAGGTGTTCTCAAGTGAAGGAATCAAGCTCTCCTTGATAAATGGGGTTGGCAATTCTCGCAAGAGCCTCAAGCATTATGGCTTGAGGTTATTTACAACATCTATGGGTCTGATTTTTTCAATTGGCATCCACCTTGTTCCACTAAGCATTGTCCAGTTTGTCCTTGCCCGAATATTGTGAAAATCCAGAATGATGCCAAGCCTAACTTCTCTTTTAAAGTAGGTAATGGGAAGAGAATTGCATTTTGGCATGATCGGTGGATATTGGATTCTCCTTTGAAAGACTCCTTTATGCATCTTTTCAAGGTAGTCGCTGCACCTTCTTGTTCGGTTCATCATAATTGGGATACCTTGCTGAAATCTTGGAAGATTGATTCAAGAAGAAACTTGAAAGAAGTTGAGATTGAGGAATTTTCCTCATTACTTTCTATTTTGCAATCGGTGGACCTTAACAATAATGAAGATTCATTGATTTGGAAGTTAAATTCCTCTCGTATTTTCACAGCTCAAGCTATAACAAAGAGATTGATATCTTCTTTTTTTATTCCAAAGGAGTTATTTTTGGCTCTTTGAAAGTCTAAGAGTCCTCGGAGAGTTAATATTTTTGCTTGGAACTCGTGTTTTGGGCATTTTGATATTGTTGATCATCTTTAGAGAAAGCTTCCTTCTTCGGCCCTCGTTCCATCGGTCCGTGCTCTTTGGTTTCATGAGGAAGAAAATCAAAGACCACATTTTTTCCATTGTTGTTATGCTCTTGAGCGTTGGCATGCTTTGTTTCTCATTTTCAATCTAAATTGGGTATTCCTCGAGGTTTTAAAGATATTTTCTCCCAGTTGCTTTATGGTCCTCTTTTTCCAATTCTGGGTCAACGCAGTCAAGGCAATTGCTTCAAAATTATGGTTCAAATGCAATCAGCTAGTTTTTTAGGACAAGCGTAAATCTTGGGTGGAATGTTTTGAGCTTGCAAAGTTTAAAGTTTCTCTTTGAGGCTCTCTCTCCAAGTCCTCTGAGTCATATTCTCTTTCTGTTATTTGTAATCATTAGCAGACTTTTGTGTTTTCTTTGGATTCGTAGTTTGCTTTTTCTTTTGTTTTTTTTTTAAGCTCTTTTATTCATCCTCTAGGAGTTTGTATCACAATGAATTTTCCTTTTCATTAATTCAATGAGAAGTTGTTTATTGTTCAAAAAAAAAATATTATGCAATCTAGTCTGGTTATTAGGTTAATCACATCAGTATGTCCAGACATTGTTCGAATTAGATTTTGTTGTGCCTTTCTAATGCATCGTCATAACTAAATATTTTAGTAGAACTTCCTTACACAAGCATCTAGTCACATGTGAATCTACACAAGCATTTAGTCACATATGAAAGCTTAATCTTTGAAATTTGAAGGAAAAAAATCTCTACCAAGAAATGAATACTTCCTTCAACGATCTAATAAATCTAACATTAGCTTTCATTCACGCCATTCATCATGTGAGAAAAAAACTTGAATTAAATGCCATCATCCTTTTTTGTGTAAAAAAATTATCAAATTAAAAAAAACAGGGTTGCTTTTTGTAACAGTTAGGAACATGATTTAAAAAATTGAAATTTCAAACTCTAAATATATAATATCCAGAAGATGAAGAAGAAGAAGAAGAAAATTGGCATTACAACTCAAACCTCAAACCTTTAAGAAATTCATCAATCAAATATTTGGAGGTGGCAATGATCTATGACGGAAAAGCTTGGCTAGTGATCGCCGTTCACAGTCCTTGACAATGCTCAACAAAAAATTAGGTTAGCATGTAGCTTTGGTGGACACAACAATAAAGTTGTCTAATTTTTAAAAAATGCTTACAGCTCACAAATATTTTTGAGAAAGGTGAATTACCTTGAACATGTTTAAGTTTAATGGTATGTCTTGGTTCATTCTCCTGAGTTTCAAGTAAGTATATGCAAAGCTCAATTGATCACGTGAGGTAAACCGGTCAACTTCATTGAACCAAAGACATGAAAATAAATTTGACATTGGCGTATGTGCCCGGACAATAAAGGAACCTTCCGGAACATCTGCATTGTAATAAAAACAAAAACCAATGCAGAAACTATAAACATAATTAGAGATAGAACTAAATGAAGAACTCCACAGTCAAATGCATGGAACACTCACAACTCGGAAGAGGGGCCTTGACATCAAAAGGGTCAAACTTCACAAGGCCATCAGACTGATAAACAGAAAACTGTTCGTCAATGGCAGTGTGATTGTACTTGTTCAGGCGTTTATTTTGGTGTACTTCCTCCCAGACACAGTGACGATCATAGTGGTTTGAAATGGCATACTCTGACTTCTTTCGCCACAGAAAATATTCAATAATTAGCATTGGATCTATCTGAAGACGCATCTTGCTGTCAAGCCATATTGAATACCTTCGAAACAATCATTGAAGACTAACAAACATAAATAAAAACATTCATAAGGTAACTATTATGCCTTACATCAGATAACCGGGAGAAGATGCGAGGATTTACCTTGAAGAAGGAAAGAGCCGATGTGACAAAAATTTAGGAACCTTTCCAGTTCTGCGCATATCTTCATATGGTAAATTCCTGACAACAACTATTTTCCACAGTCCAATGCATCCCTTATCATCAGGAATATTTCCCTCAGCTGATAATTTGGATAGTGTTTGCTCATCCACAAACATGACGAAACATACATTCTTCTTGGAAAATTCACTGATCTGTGGCAAAGGGAAACGAAAATTCCTGTTATAATCCCTGTTAGCAGATCATTACGAAGATGGAAACATGAAAACATTGTGTTACCATCCTATTTACACTTCATATATAATGTTACACCAACATGTTAAAGACATCGTGTTCAGACGTAAGGCAAGCAACTCTATAGGTTAAGTTAACAAGAGAGAAAATAATATATTTTTTCAGGATGAGGAAGATACAAGTCTAACAGAACCCTATTGGGAGATCGTAAGCATTCTACAGGAATTATCCCATTATTGACCAAGGTCGTCACTTTCAATTTACTGCCTGACATTTTTATCCACGAAATTGGAAGAGATAATTTAAATAAATGGAAAAGAGGCAAGAAATAGCTCTACACTGTTTTTAAAAGACCGGACAGACTAAAGCACAATAGCCCTTTGGGGCTAAAGTGCAACGCACAAAAAAAGTGCAAACTTTTTTTTTATGAGACGCGCAATAGAAAAAATATAAATCAATTTTTAATTTATGAAAATAATAATATTATGAATAATAAGATGATGAAAATTTTAAGAAAATAGAGCTTTATTTGAGATTTTAAGAAAAAATGAATATTTTTAAAGAATATTCATGTGTTTCAACGCGCTTTTTAAAACAATGGCTCTACATTTTGAAAAAATGGCTCATCACGTAATCTATGTCTCAATATTTTTCTCCCACTACCTAAATCTTGAAATTTGCACCTTGAATTTATAAATCTCAATATATCATAAATGAGACTACCGATAGCGCTAACCCCAAGTTCCGACAGGTTCAACTAAATCTCTTTCGCATGTAGTGTTAAAGATATTTCAATAGAGTTGTTACTCTAGAACTAGGAAATAGACCAAACATCATCTAAATTTTCTGAGAATTTTAACAAAGACCTAGAGCATCAGACTCCTTTCCCATCCTGTTCCTGCATACATCCCATAATCCTTACATGGTGAAAATCATGGGATCTCCAAACAGAAGCCAAGTATATAGTAACATGATATGACAAACAAAATATGAGAGAATACTTCTATGTTATTCCATATAGTAGATTTACATTTACATCGGCATGCATGAAAGTCTTAAACATAAGCCACAATAAAGGATGAGAGTTAATGTAACCACAAACTCTTATTTACATCTATGCATATGCTACAACAATCCCATCCCACAAGCTGCAAATACTTATTAATTATTGTTACAAAGGTAATCTATTTGTACTCCATTCGAAGCTTTCGTAAGAGAATCAATTGCTCTTTAATCTTCACCTGCCTGGTGGATGTCAACCTTGTTGTATTTTCTTAGGAACCGAATGACAATAGTTCAGTACGTAAAAGAAAGAAGAGGTAAGTATGCTCTCTCCTCTCCTCCTTCCCTTCATCCCCTCCTTCCAACCTCAACAGCATCTTCTCAGATTGATCTCCTCCTACCCTTCATCTTCTTCCCCTGCCCTGGCTCTTCTTCTTGTTTCTTTCAGAATCCCCATCCTTCTAGAATCATTTGACCTACTTTTTTAACTTGCTCTGATACATTTTTGTCATGGAGGTTAGAAGTTGTTGTATTGCAGAGTCCTTCTTTTGCATCTGGTTCAAAAATGACTCCTTTCCTATTGAAGATGTTGCTCGAAAGAGGAGAAGTGTTCTTAAGCCCTCCCAATTCTTTTGGTTTGAAAATTACTTTGTGGAGTTACTTCAGCTACCTATTCAGACAAAATTTTCCAAGCAACGTAGAGGTGCTTTTGGCACTTGTAGGATTCAAAAATTTATTTCTACTTCAGGGTGATTTTTGGAGTGTGATATCTGGCCCCCTATTGGTGGAAGAAAGAGTGTGGTTCTTCCTTCCGACTTCAATAAATAGGACTGACCAATTTTTTTAGAAATGTTAGCTCATTTCCGTATTAAGTTGAAAGAGTCTGTTCTAAGGCCGTTAGTTTTAGTTGATGATTCCAAGCAACCTGATCCCCAACCTCGATCTCATGCTAATGCTCTAAAACAGAGTTCCTCTGGTAATCACTCTGCTCCAAGTGCCCCACCTCTGTTCCCGAAGGAATTCTGGGTTAGAAAAAACAAGGAATTTATCCATAATGATTGGAAAAGAATGATGGTGATTGGTAAGCTTTGTGCTCATAATGATTGGAATGAATTTTATTCACAAAAATGCATTATCAATCCATTCATGGACGATAAGGCCCTCCTTGTTTTTGATGATGGAAGAATGTTGAGTGAAGACCATTTGAACAGAAAATGGAGGAGAATTGGTGATTTCCACATCAAACTTGAACCTTGGAACTTCGTAAAGCATAGTAACAACAAGGTGATTTCTTGGCCATTATTTTGGGGGATCAGTTCAAATTTCCTCTGAGACTTTGAACAAGATTAATTGTAAAGTTGCTTTGATTCAGGTCAGAAAGATTTTTTGTGGTTTTCTGCCTGCAAAAGTGCCCATTACGGATCCATCTTTGGGTAATTTTTTTGTTAGAATTTCAAAGAATTGTGGTCCCAGTTTTTCAGATATTCAGAATGCAAAGGAAGAATTTAAGATATGTTCATCCTTTTCCAATATTGTTGATGTTGAAAGAATCAGAGCTGTTAAGGAAGATGAACAGTCCTTTATTTCAGATAAGCATTATGATCCTCAGATGATCTTATTTTGGAAAAACATGAGGATAAGCCACATCAATCAATTCATTTGGTCCTCTTTGGGATATGGCGTTTTGCCTTCCCCTGACTTCTCTCCTCAACCTATTATCGATGACAAAGAATCAATGATTAATCATAATCTCAGGAGAATTTATTTCAGACCGGGGGAATTGAAAATATCTCCGAAGGAAATTTGGTTGGGGTGGCTGCGTTTAATAGTCCTCCAATATTAAATTCGGTTGGGCTTGTTTCTTTAAAGTCTCCATCGATCAATGCTAAGGCCTCTTCGATTCTTGGAATGTCTGATCGTCAATCGAAGAGTCCTCTCCCTGCTTTTTCCAAAAATAAATTCAGGGCATATAGCATTAAAGCCTTGCCTTATTTATATAAAAGAAGAGTAGACCAATTTGCCTCAAATAATTTGGTGAAGCATCTCTCTCCAGGCTTATTATAATCCAAGGTGGGCCACCTCAGTTAAATTTAATTTCTAAATTTAATTCCGCTGCGAATAGAGAATTAAATAATTCAAAGAATGAAAGACGTTCTACTCTGCCTCCTCATGGTCCTTTGTCTTTTGGGATTTCTCATTCGACTTCTATCAATAGCACCCATGATGGTTCTTGTGGCAATGCATTTGATTTTGAATCAGAAGTTTGTGTTAGTCTGAGTTCAATTAATCTCCATTTGTTCATGAATCCCTGGAACTTAATGTTGCAGCCAATGAAGATATTTCATTCCATGAACTGAATTTTTTGTTCCGTTTGCCAGAAGTATACCTTATTCCAGCCCTGTCTCTGAGTTTATTTCATGTTCTCCTAAGATATCACCGGTTGGGTATTTTCATAAGGTTGGTATTTCTTTAATACCTTTCTCAAGAGTCTAAATTGCAACTAGTTGATGGCAAGATAATAAATCCTTTTGGAGTGCTAAGGATTTTAGCTGGGCAGTAGTACAATCTTGGGGAAATTTGGCGATTTAATGATTTTGTGAGAGAGAGGATTCAAAAATATCGGTCAAGGAAATTCTTTAGGGAGATTTTTCCATCTCAATTATGGTCTATTTTCTCAATAACTCTAAGAAAAATCTTCCAAGACAGTTGTCCCTTCGTTTTCCAAGCAATCACAGTCAACGAGGAGTCTTTTTGCCTGCTGGCCTTTAGTTATGAAGTGGTTGATAAATTGTTTTTTAATGGAATGTCATTCTAGGATAATTTTGTTGGAATTTTGAAAGTCTCCATTAATGAAGAAGTTATTGAAGTAGTTCTCTTTGGTATTTGGAAAAATCATTAAAGCTTCCTTATTCCAATGTTTCTTGGAGCATTATTATGAAGCACTCTTGTCAGATTGGATTCTGGTTATTGAAGAATTATTTCATTAATTGAAGTCATGGACTTAATTCTCGTCAAGAAGGTTAAGCATCGGCTTGAATGCTGTGTTTTTTGAACACCATCATTGGGAAGGGTTTTGTGCATTGAATTCAAGGAAGTCAATCAAGGGAGGGGTGTATTTGTTCATTAAAGCATTTAAGATGATTTATTATCTCTTCTCAGAAGTCGAAGAGTGTCGCAGAAGTTGAAGGTCTCTTTCCCTCTTTTTATTCTCCCTTCTCCGTAGAAGCTCCTTCAAGTCTTATATCTTCTTCAAGCTTACCCTTGAGCACCTAGTAGCTGTTTTTCTCTTCTCTCACATCTTTCATATGGATTCAACCAATAAATTTTCCATTCTTCTGTCGCAATGGATTGATCTTCTTAATTCAAGGCTGGAATCTATTGAAAAAGAGCAGGTTCTCCTGAAAATAGCTCATCTTAATCAAAAAATTGAAATTCTCAAAGAATAGTCTAAGTTCTTGAAAAGCAGTCTCAGGGCATCCAAAGCTGGTATGGTGGGCCATTTTCTACAGAGTGCTGATGATAGCTCCTTTGCTTCTTCTTAATTGGATAGGATTTCAAAAGCTTTGCATCATTTAGCTACATCTTTTATTTTTCCTGGCATTTTCTCACTCTTTTTTCTCTTATATTTGCTTTTTTTTTTTATCTTTTCACTCCTTTTGTTTTTTTTTTTTTTATCTTTTCACTCCTTTTGGAATATATATCTTCTTGAACTTGTATTCCTTTTCATTTATTTAATAAAAAGTTGTTCTCTTGTTCAAAAAATAAGGAAGAGAATACATTCAGCATTTATATATATTTAGCATACTTGTGAAATAATGGGTTACATGCAATACAAAGAGAAAAGTAATTTCCAACCACAACTCGTGAGAATTGTGACACCGAAGTCTAACTCAATTAATAGTTGATGTATCCACATTATTTCATATATGGACTATGTCATAGCTCTCTAAAGCGATTTAGCAATTGATTGTGAGATTACATCTTGCTTCTTACCCCATATAAAACTAGATTCCCTCAAACAAGTTAAATTAAATTAAAAAGAAAATCATGAAGTTAATCATTTGTCTTCTTTGGATCCCTAACCAACAACGAAAAAGCACCCAATCTCATATGAACAAATTTTTTATACAAAAACCCCACATCTCGAGCAACTTTCAAATAACATAACATTTGTTCCATTACATCTCAATGGTCCACTTTGGGTGGAAACATGTATGGACTCCCAATATTGACTAAATAAGTTATGATTGGAGGTATCACTATTAAATAATAAACTTCCTGACCAATCTAATACACCTCTTTTTTTGGATAAGAGACAAAGAACTTCATAGAAAGGCCAAGCCAACAGAAGACAGCCTAAAGAATAAAAGGATAAGGCATCCCCTTTCCAAACGAAGGGCTACAAAAATGCCTTCCAGTCTAAGTTGATGGTGTGAGTGGAATAATTACAAAAAAGGCTTGTGTAGGGCACTCCAATTTGAGGCCGTGAGCTGCACAAAATCACAAAAATTGACAAAAGAAGAGTACTTATCAGAGAAGATTCTTCCATTCCTCTCTTTCCACAAAAGCCACAGAGTAGCTTTAACCATATTTTTACAGAGAACCCTGGCTTTTTCTTTCAGCCACCAACCAGAAAAGGCTTCAGCCATCCAGTTTTACACACTCAGTGGTTTGCAGGCAAGGAAACCAAAGATGTCAACGAAATAAATCCAGACCTTGTGAGCGAAGTCGTAGTGCAGCAAAAGATGAGAGAGGGATTCCCCATTGCGACAACACATACCACAAGTGTGAGGGGAAATGAGAAGGTTTGGATTCCTTCTTTGAACTTTATCCATAGTGTTTATACTTTAGTGGGCAACCGTCCAAAAGTAGAAACTGACCCTCTTGGGGATCCCACCTTCCCAAAGCATCCTGCTCAGATCCTTTTCAAGGATTTTATCCCTCTCCCGAAGAGCTCTCGTAGTAAAGTTGACCATGAAACTACCATTGTTGTCAAGCTTCCAAGCCATCACATCACTCCTAATAGAAGGGATTTTGAAAGGCACTCCCAAAAATCTAAAAAAAGACATATTGGGTAAGCTTCCCTCATTTTCTTCCTTTATTCAGTGTTCAATTAGAAATGGAGCAGATACTTACTTTTGGGAGGATAAGTGGTTGAGGATAGACCCCTCTGCTCTTTGTTTCCTTGGTTATATAGCCTGACCTCTAAGAGGAACCATTTGGTGGCTTCTATTCTCTGGGAGCGTCTCTTCTCTTTCTCTTGGTTTCTGCCATCCGGCTTTTGATAGGGCAACGACGGATATTATGGCCCTCCTATCAATGATTGAAGATTTTTCACCTAGCCCTTAAAGAGGGGACTATCGCATTTAAGGCCCTAGCCCTTTTATTGAATTTACCTACAACTCCTTCTTTCAGTGTTAAGTGAACCCTCTCCCACCCAGTCCCTCTGTCTTTTCCTCATTGTGGAAGGTTAAAATTCCCAAGGTAAATGTTTTTATTTAGCGGGTCCTTCATGGAAGAGTAAATACCCTGGATCAGGTTCTGAGGAAGTCAACAAGCTTTCTATGGCCACAATGTTGTATTCTCTATAGAGGCTAACGATCTTGACCATCTTTTCAGGGGGTTGTGACTACTTCTTCGGTTTGGAGCTGCTTCCGTCAGAAATTCGGTTTCCAATTTGTTCGGTCTAGTGGTTGTAGCTCCATGATCTAGGAGCTTCTTTATCATCTGCCCTTTCATGATAAGAGACGTTTTTTTAGCTTGTGGGGGCTTGTTCAATCTGTGGTACCTTTGAATGAAAAGAAACAATAGGTTCTTTAGGGAGATTGAGAAACCTAAGGAGGACGTGTGGTCTCTGGTTAGGTTTCATGTTTCCCTTTGGACATCAGTTTAGAAGGCTTTTTGTTATTATCCTTTTGGTTTCATTTTATTTGATTGGAACCCCTTTTTGTTTTAGTTTGGCTCCATTTTGCATGGGCTCTCTTTTTGTATGCCCTTATATTCCATCATTTCTTCTCAATGAAATGTCAGTTTTTTAATTAAAAAAAATCAAGGAAACAGCTAGTTTTCACGGTGCATTTCCATATCTAAACTAAAATTCCCTCTTATTATTGTTGTTGTCCTTCGAGTAAAAACCGTATACTGTACTTGCAAGCTCAAGCTCAAGCTCCTACGACTAGCCTAAATACATTACAATAATGGTAACGCAACAAGTCAAGTTCCCCGCAATATTTATTCTGGAAGCCTTTTAGCCTGAGAATCAATTTTTGTTTAAAATAACAGGGGAATCTTACGTTAAATTTCTACCATATATTTTTAAGCAAAATCATGTAACACACATCTGCCAATCTGTTAAGAGTGGAGAAGCATACCGTCAAGACTATAACTAACCATTTTACCGCACGAATATAAATTTAGAAAAAGTAAAAAGGAACATACAGCATATCAAATTCCACGCACTTCAGTACAAAGTGATATTTGCATCTTATCCTAAAAAGCCACACACATACATTAAATGAGGAAGGCTACTAATAGACGATTATCCAATGAGCATCTACTATATCTTTTTTCTCAAAAATGCCATCAAATCTTACAAACATCTCAGGAATAGATTTGATAAGGGACAATAAACTTACCTGTTTTCTAGCAGGCCTCCTTAGAAAATCAGAGCTTCCAAAAATGCACGAGGATACTACAACCTTGCACAGTTTCATGTATGCATTGTCCTTTTCGTCTAAATCAAATCCAGTACTTGGGTATCCTGGTGGGCCTTTAATGAAACCACAAGGAAGTTTTTGATTTGTTGCATAGAAGGATTTCTCCCTTTCCTCGAGGGTTTGATGTCCTCCAAATCTAGGTTTATATGATAAATCAGTTTCAGATGGTTTTTCTTCATGCTCTATGAACTCTAAAGTGAATTTAGTAACATTCATGAAGCTCTCAGGTTCCACAAGATAAGCAACTGACTCCGCAAACTCAACATCGCAAGGTAAATCTGAAAGATAATTGTTGTGATAAATATAAATGAATTCAACCTAGATATGTATTAAAGATCTAATAAGATAAAGGAGATGCTATGAGCACACGGTTCTAAATAGACAGGCATCAATGCTGATCTTATTCTATGATTATAGAGCTAAGAGATTTCATGTGATAATGACCAACATTTATTTCCTGATGTACGTTTAGATTTTCAACTTTATCATTTTGAGAAAAGACAAGGGGACATAAACTTGCATGAGAACACTGACCTAAAGGGAGATGCATAAATGCTTATCCTATTAATTATATTTGTAGAGATTTCAAATTTTATACAATATTAACCAGCATTAGAGCATTAAGTTGATGTAGATGTAGGTTTAGATTTTCAGCTTTATAATTGTGAGAGAAGCCTTGGTCTATCATGTTTCATGAAGGTACCATGAAGAACATAATGAACAATGACATAAACAAAGAGATTGCAAAGACTTCCTTACACTGCAGAATTCATTATTAAGTCACAGAGTAATTTCTGTGGCAGAAGTCAAGGAAAAATATATTTATCCGGCTATTTTTTTATACTTGAAAAGGATAGATGCATTCAGCGTGTCTACCAAACCCTCTCTACAGCACAATTTCATAACAAGCTAGATACTCTTTATCCAAGGATTTATGTACCATATAAGCTTTGGAATTCCTAAGAAAATCCTCTTTTATCTGACTGCTCAAAGAAAATCAATACCAAATAAAGAGAGCAAAGAACTCCCAACTTCGGTCTCGGATCTCAAAGGTGTGCCATCTCTGCCAATTTAGTAGAAAGCTTAGAGCATCTGCTTATCTTGTCTTCTAAGAATCTAGCTTACACTCTGCCATGTTTTCAATAAATTATTTAATGTTATTTGGACCAATGCATAGCTATCCTTTGAGAGATTTAAAGAGGAATCACATAAATTAGAGGATGGGATAAGAAGTTGTTGTGTCATTTTAAATATTGTTGTGTCCTTCCAAAGGATCCTTATTCTACAAAACATAGTGAAGTTTTTTGAGGAATTTGTAAACAAAGAAAAAATTTAACTTCAAGTGCACCAATGGCCAATTAGAATAAAAGAACAAGCATTAAAAATGATAAAAATGATAAAAATGATAATAATAATAATAATAAAAAGAAACAGAAAGTTTTCATTGATATAGAATTTAATGAACTCCCTTTGGAAGATTTACAAGAGACTAATGCCATCAAAGAAAAAGGCATCCTAACTAGAATTCATTGCATTAATCAGATAAAATTTAAATTCTTTAGAAAGAGTACACCAAGAGGCTGCATAAAGTTTGATAATCTCTGATCTTTCCTCCTAATTATTTATCCAAGAAAACTAGAAAATTCTTTTCTGTCAATATAAACCCCATGTAGATCCATTAACTTTTAGCACTTTTTTCAATCCATTCCCACAAAACAGTGAATTGGCATTGATTTTAGGTCCATAAAAAACCCAAGAACGGCTTGAAATACTGCCTGCCACAGCTTGCTGTTGAAGCCATATATAAACAGCAAGTGAATTAGGTTTTCTTCACTTCTAAGTCACAAACATCAACAACTTGGGTTGCAAACTAGAGGAGGACATCTTCTTTAAATTTTATAAGCCAAATTAAGCCCTTCCAAATAAACTAACCATGCCAAAGTGTTCACTTTTTTCGGACTACTTTATAAGAAATGATGTAGAGAATATATTAACACAAGAACAAAAGATAGCCTAGGGGAAGGGGGATGAGAATGCCTTTCCCAAAGAACTAATAGGTGCCTTCCAATCCTAAAGGATCATAAAATGTTGGAATGACAAAAAAAAATTCTTAGACACTGCAACAAGGCGAAAGTTGTACAACAGTACAAAAGAAAGTGATAAAATTAGAACTTCCTTTGAAGACTCTTCGGTTCCTTTTCTCGCACTCCTAGATTTCCACAAAGCGTATAAAAGACACATTCAAGTAAACGAGGTACAAGCCTAATTTATTAAGATAATATTTATAAAAAAAATAAAAAATAAATAAATAAGAGCAGTTGGGGGAGAAATTGTATTATTTTATTTTTTGTGGGCCAAAATATGAGAAGTCATTAGATTTTGGTATTACTTTGCCCTCCCTATACTCTACATGGTTAAACAGTTTATAGTTCCCACCTCTTATTTTCTGTAAGAGGACTTTCCGTCCTCTTCTTCTGTAGAAAGTTTCTTCAAACCAATAAACTATTTGTTATCTATCAGAAAAATGGATATCATTTTTGTCCAATGTTCCTACTTCTGCCTCTTTCTTCTATTCTTTGCTTACTGGACAATTTCATGTAACCTCTATTACCTAAGTTTCAGGAGGACATTTAGTTCTACTTCACATTCAATGAGGATGCACACGTGCAAATGCAAGGATTCAAGCCAAGTACACTTACGTTGCTTACGATGATGCTTGCTAGTTGGTGGTTTTTGGTCTCTGGAGATCAACTGTTCTCGTACTTCTGGCACTGGCATGCTATCTCCAATTTTATCTATAAAAGGTGACTAGAATCAATTCTAAACTAAACCAAAAGAAGCGAAAGAATACACTTCATAGTTTTTTTTTTTTTTTAATTAAAAAAATGAAGTAGAAGAAGAAATAAGGTATATTCAACAACTAATGACCACTTGACAAGTGGTACAGGAAAGAAGAAGAAGAAGAAATATCATGGATTTTTTTTTCTTGAAAAGTAAACACACTTTTCATTAATGTAGTGGAAAGCCACATACAAGATCAAATTCGCAGCAGGACCTTACAGAAAACTTCCCAATCAATTAATTAGAAAAGAAGTACAGTTACAAATAGAATTAACAATCAAAAGAACTGGTGGGTGTTCCCAGCTTCATAAACATGAGGAAGCAGCTCTAAGTTAATAGATTTGGTGCAGTCCACTAAAAAGCTCAGCTGGAATGCAATAGAGGAATCTCAATGATGAAGAGAAGAAGCCCATTATCAAAATTCAGATCTTGAAGCAGTGTTGTTTGCTTGGTGGCAGCGGATATATTTGTTTTGACTCGCGGGATTTTCAGAATTGTTAGATCTTTTATTCGAGTTCTTATTAGTCTCATTTGTCTGAGAGTTTGTATCTTTGAACTTTTTCCATTCTTTTCATGTACTAATGAAAACAATTTTCTTGTTAAAAAAAAAAAAAGAATTAACAATCAAATAAAAAGAAGCAGCAGTTTTTTTAAAGTGTAAGGCGCATTAAACACAACTGCAAAGTTCAAAAAGAAAAACCAATGGCTTTTTTTAAGTGCACAATAGAAAATATAAATAAAATTTTAACATATGCAAGAAATGTAACAGTTTGAATCATATTTTTTTATAAGAATTAAGTTCTATGAATCATAAGATAATAAAAAAATTAAAAAAGGAGAGTTTTTTCAAGGTGGGTCTAAAACATATTTTTTAATTTCTTCAATAAAGCTGTGAAGTCACGCTACATCGTGTGCCTAAGTGAGGGCACCTTGCTTAAGAACATTAAGGCTCTTTCAGGGCACTTATGACCCAATACGCATCTTAAGACAATGCTACAAATAATGAGAGAATTTAACCATCTCCCAAGCTTCATCCCCTCTCCTTCCTTATCACTAAAATCTCAGTAATTTCTTGAAATATCATGGTTTTAATATAAAAATATAAAGATTAGTGACTAGCAAAGAAGAACAAACTAAGTGAATTGTCCAATGCCTTAAATGAGAACGTGACAAGTGATACAAGGAGTAAACCTTTTCACACACCCAATAAAAATTGATTATAGCTGTTCTTTTTTCTCTTTTTTTTTTTTTTCAATGAGAGATGCTATACACATATTATTATATAATGGCATTAACATCTTGGTTATAGGAACTCATTAGTGACTTATCCTTTATTTTAATATTATATTTTTTTAATTTAAGGCTCCATGTGAATCTATATATATGGTATCAAAGCCCTAGGATTTCTCAAAGTCTTAAAAGGGTTTTAATTCTGAGTGACGCTTGGGTTGGACTTGGGAGTTCAGTCACCACTTTAGAATGAAAACTAGTTGATACAAGTCACAACCCATGACAGGAAGAGCGGCAGCCACATATTGGTGTTTCTACATTTTCTAGCTGCCAAATTCATCACATAGTTCAAGCGTCAGCACAAGCTTCTGCCTCCAATCTCACACGTTGCCACATGAGGGCATGTGAGAGACTAGAGTATTTGTGTGCTTAATTGTTCTCGTCCACTTTAGTGTTTAGTTTGGTCAAAGTATATCAAGAAGAGGAACCATCTTGAAAGTGGGTTATGGTTCCTAGTTTATAAGGCTGTCCAAATCTGATTTTTGTGTTTTTTGGCTCTACTTAACTCTAGTTTTGGGCATTCATATCAAATTTCTTGTGTTCTGTATACCATTTTGATATTATGGCTAAGAAGAAGCAAGTCATGATGTATGATGACGCTCTAGTGATGTCAAAGTCACAAAACATAAGTTGAATAAACCGAACTATTATAATGGAAGTAAGAGAGTTAACAACTCTACTTACTGCACATTGACATGGATCAAGAAACTGAGGGTAGTCCACTACTCATTTGCCACTGTAGCCCAAGAGAGAGAGAAGCTTATTTCCATTTACATTCTAAAACTGTATAACCATGATTATTTCATGATATAGAAGAAGGGAATGAAACCTTACCGTGAAAGTTCACTTTTAAGCCGAAGACCGCCAAATATAACAAGAAGGAAGTTGTGAGCGTTAAAAAGAAACAAGAGAATCTTTTTCTGGTGGTTCGACCAAGCCTTCTTCCTCGACGAGCAGCCCTACTTCCATGTTCCGTTTTGCCAAGGGATTTCAAAAGTCCAGAAATAATTCCTCTTCTTTCTGATAACTGCTCATTATTGTGCCCAAACAGACCCATCATAACATTGCCTCCAAAGCTCAGTTCATATCTGGTTGGGGGGAGGGGGGAGGGGATCAACATCAAGATACACAACTTTCCAGAACAAGTTAAGAAGTTCCCCCAATAATCTAGTACTTCATTTTTCAACAAATTGAATTCAATGGGATAATAATGGAGACATTGTAATACCCTTTTCAATTTGAAGGAAACCATATGTTGGTAAGCCTAAAGAAAATCCTCAATCAAAACTGACAAAATAAAAGGCTACACAATAGAAATCACTGAAATGCAATTCCTGCCCTGGGTACAATGCCGCAAAATGAGGAAGGGGAAAAGGAGTAGTACCCTTAAAGCAAAGTTCACAGAGTACAACAAATGCAGAGAACTAAAATGAGGCATCTTGAACTCGGAATGAAAACGTCACTGTACAGATCTCCGAACAATGTTTGCGAAACCAAATGAAGAAGATGATCTGGAGCATTACCTGGTCGGAGATCTGGCGGCCAAAACGGGATGAAGATGAAAACAAATTCGCATGGGCGGAAGAACAGGTGAGTAATGGTGGAAATATGCCAAAGAACGGAAACAGACCCTGATTATTTCATCAGTGATGATTTATTCTGGATCAATTTTGTTGTGAAGTGGGTGAGAGGAAATGAACTGCCGATTGGCAGGAAATGGCGCGAGACACAGGCACCCTCCACAAGCGGCTGTATCCCCGAAACCGACAATCGTATGTTGTTTTTAAAAAAAACAAAACAAAGCCAAAAGTAAAATAGACCCCTGATCCCATTTTTATTTAGTTTCAAAAAACGGGAAACCGAAAATGAAATGTAGGAACAAATTCTATCTTTCGATTATTTATCTAAATAAATATCAAAATTAAAAATAAATGTTATATTTTTTTTTTTTACAATCCTAATAAGTTGGAATGTGAACAGTTTTTTTCTTTATTTAAATATATTAAAATTAAAAATTATTATATTTTATTATTTATAACATATTAAAAATTGTGAAATATCATAAAATTGTAAAAAATTATAAATATGAAGATCTTTTTAATCAATACTAATACGAAGAGCTTGAATAAGAAAGTTTGTCAATAATTAATAGGTTACTGGACATTTAATTTCCAACATACATTCTAATAGATGAAAATGTTAAAAAAAATATTATTTACATAAATAAAAATTTACCATATAGAAATGGGGCTATTGAAGACAAACTTTATCTCTCCATTTTTTTTCTCTTTTTTTTTAATTCATTTATAATTATTTTTAAATTTATTACTTTGATTTACTCAAATTAAATAGATATTCAAATTAAAGATAAAATTTCTATTTTATTAATCATAATCAATAAATTAAAATTATTAATCTCTAATATTTTATATAGCAAAATAAAACTGCAAATTTACGTCATATGTGTTAAAAGGGTTATAAGGAAAAACTTTTATCTCCATTTTACCATTTTTTTTTATTTCCTTTTGAAAGAGAGAAAGATAGGAAGAACAGTGTTTTTTTACACGTTTCGTAGGCATTAAATATATTTTTTTAATAACTAGAAATTAATAATTAATAATGGTTTTATCCTATAATTATTATTCTTATCTTAAAAAGTGGCAGACTTAGAAAATCATTTTTCGACTATTTTGTCCAAATATTAATTTTCTATTTTCAAATTTGTCATTTAATTAATTATTACTTTTTTTTTATCATTTATATTATTTAAAAGTTTTACATTTGTGAACAAAGGCATGGAACGATATCACATATTTGCCATAGAATTTGGAAGGGTTTAATTTCCAAATTTCATAACTCAAAAAAAAAAAAAAAAATGATAACGTAACTCAAAATTATTACAACTACATTCCAATTTAAAGAGTTTTAAATTTTGTTGATAAAGGCCATGGTCCAAAACATTAGAATTTTGAATGTTTTTTTTTTCTTTAAATTTTAAATATATATTTTGAATACATTTCTTAATCTATATAAATAATCTATACTATATTAAAAATTTACAGTTTTGAAAATACTTTTTTTCTTTAATTTATTCCTCTCCTACAATATTGAAGATACATTTCTTCTTTTTTTAAAAAAACAATTTAGCTTTCTTTCTTTGTATAATTTTATCTCTTAGCCTCATTTACTTCCCTTCAATAGAAATCAATGAATTGTTTACCAAAATTAAGAAATGAGAATAATAAGTGAAATTCACCGCAAATTTGAGAATCTCATTCCCAAAAAAGACAATCCTATTATATGTTCAATCTCATTCTAAGTCCTTATTCTATGGGACTCACACTATATTTTTTATTTATTTTACTCGTTTTATCATTTTTTCTTCATTTATCTCACATTCCATATTAAGTTTTAAGATTTCATGAGATCTATACATGCACAATTTTTTTTTTTATAATTTAAAAGTATACCTTTATATATATATATTAGTTTGTAATATATACTAGTAAATTTATTATTAAATGTGAGATATATATTACAATTTTTTTTTATAATTTAAAACTAATATATACATGCACAATTTTTTTTATATATAATTTATATCTTACCAAGTTAATATATATATTAGTTTGTAATTAAAAAAAAAAAAAAATTTGTTTATTTTGTTTATGCGCCCATCTTTTTTATTTAAATAGTATATTTCTTTTAATTATTTAATGTTAAATTAAATTGGTAAGATATAATTTATTATTAATAAATAACATAGCAATAAAATTGAATAACACTTTTTTTATAATAATAAAAAAAATATACCAATTTTTTGTATGTTTATGTAATTTTATTTTAACTAGATTTTTCATGTCTACACATATATTTGTAATTGAATATTTATATTTGGTGTTATGAATAGTAAAATTAAAAATAGGATGAAAAGTAGACGTATATTATGAAACAGTAAATTACATATTTATAAACTAATAGTTGAGAAATGGGTATAAGGCGTGAAGGAGCTAGCATTGGATGTTTTAATTAGAATTGTCTATAGCAAAAACTAAGTCGAAAGGGCAAACCCAATATCTTAAATCTAAACTTTTCAAAAAAAAAAAAATCTTACATATAAATAATGCATGTGAAGAGGATGAAATGACTTGGTAATATATATAAATTCATTGATCTGTAACATATATTAAAGAGCATAACATAAATTGTTAAGACATATATTTACTACTGTCTTGCATACATTTTCGGTCTGAAGAAGCTCATATCCTTGTATATTTAATAAATCTCTACACTACATTAGAGATTATAAACAAAAGAAAAATTAGAAAATATAATTTATGCATGCTTATAAATTCGTATGGTAATTCATTAATATGATCCATTTCTCTTCAAAGTTGCCTCCAATCTTGAAATAGTTTCATTATACATCATGGCTTAGATTTGACTTCCCTACAAAAACAAAATATTAGAGTAGGGCTAAATATGAAATAAAAAAAACAACAAAAGAAATGATTAATTAAGAACTCATATTATGAACCTCGATATCTTTTTCATTCTAAGAAAATTAAAATATATCTCTTCATCCATGAAAGTTATTCAGCACTTTAATTGGCCCACGATGGTTTGAATATGTTTCTACTTATCCTCTTTCGAAGTATCACGAATTTTACAATCCATTCTTTTTGAAACACCTCCAAAATTTTTAGCAAAATATATTTTTCCAAAGACATGTTCTTTTGAAATTTGAGAAAACATGGATATAATAATTTTAATAAACTATGTAGAAAATGATGAATGTTTCTAACTCAAACCACATCATATATAGAGTGATAGAGTTAGCAAATGAAGAGTCCATGTATTTAATAATTTATGAAGATGAAATGAAAAGGTTGAGGAAGTTTGAGGAAGATGAAAAGTTAGGTGATATTGAAATGAATGTGTGTTATAAAGAATGGTAGAATTTATGATTTATTTTTCTCATATTTTAGTTTGTTTCATTTCATTTGATCAGAGAGAGTGTGCGTGAAGCAAAAACATAAAAGTAGGGTATGCAAAATTTAAAAAAAAAAATGTTTTGAGGTTTCAATTTGTGTGTTAGATGACTTGGTTAGTGCGGTTAATGGAGTGGCTTTATTTTTAAGAAAGGGTGTAGTTTAGATATTAAGGAAATAAAAAAGGGTAAAATTGTTCAAAAAAAAGTTATTCTATATCCACACTTTTATTATAGATTATAAATTATAGGTAAAGATATAGATTAGTTATTATTTAATATCAAACAAATTGTAAAGATAAATTTTATTATTATTAAATAAAATAATATAAAGTAAAAATAGTATTATCATATTAGTTTTAATTAATTGATTATAAATATAAAAGAGTATTTTTGTAATCATCTTATATCTTATTTCGATTTTAGAGAAAGTAAACAAAATGAATTAGTTTTTTATTTCGATTCCAGACAACTCTAAGTAAATAGTATCAAAGAAATACAATTTCCATTCCAATTGATTTTTATTCCAATTCTTTCTTATTCTCATTCATGATAAGGAAACTGTGCCTTAGTTCTTTCATCTCATGGCTTTTAGATTTAGAAATGTCGAATCGCATAATGGTCTATCACAAGAAGTATCTAAACTTGTGAAAGCTACCAAGTGAGTATTGTTCATAATTGGATGACTTTGTGTTTTGAAGATGGTTCGATCTCAAGCACCATAAAGACAACCTTGTTATAAAAAAATTGTCTAAAGCACAAGTATTAGTTCACTCTATAGATTTTTTATATTATTTTATAATTAATATGCTATTACTTTTATTCTAAAAGCTTTTGCATGACTGCATTTTTCTTAATTATAATTATAATTATTATATAATTTTTATCTTATCAATCTAATATAATTTATTATTTTTTTAAAAAAATAATATCATTTTTCTTTGATTATATCATGTTCTAATTATAAAAATAATAATATTTTCTTTATTTTAAAATTTTATAAAAATAAATTTACATTTTTTAATTAAAAATTTTAAAAAATAATATTTAATATTTAAAAATATATTTATAGAAAATTATATAAAAAATTTTCATGATATATATCCTGTCAAATTCACGAAAAGCTTAACTTATTTTTATTATTAAAATAGTTATATTCATAAGTGAATTATTCATTCAGCTATTCAATGTTATTAGTATATTATAAATTTTATAATATGTATTTTTTAAAATTAGCCTAAATTTTTAACAAAGTTTTAATAAACAAAATATAACTATAAAAAATTTAACTTGAAATGCATAATGAATAAAAATTTAAATACTAGTTGAGATATATATGAAATTTTAAAACTTTGAATATGAAAAGTTTTTGTCTTTGTTCTTTACTAATTTAAATATTTATATTTAATTACAATTAATTTTAAATGTTAAATGAATTAGAATTTATTATTTTTGTAACTCTTCTATTTTCTATAATTATAAAAACATTTTTTCCATCCTTCTTTTTCTAACAACTTAAAGATTCATTATTTTTTCTTTACTTTTTTGTTCTCTTACATTTTCCTTACTTTTAAAGTCTATTTATTCTTAAAAGAAATTGTAACGTCTCGTTATTTGAATTGGTTATTTTAGATTTATTAAGTGATTAAAAATTAATTGTATTAATTAGATAAATTTTTGGAGTTAAGAATTAATTTGTTTTACTTCGAGAAGATTAGAAAAATTTTTTGGAATTTATTTGGTTTTATTTTGAATAAAATAAGATAAAATAAGAGAAATTTTTGTATCTTTTAGGAAAAGAAAAATAGTTAAAGATAATGACTTTTTTTTATCCAATTAGAATAGGATTAGGGTTTATGGAAAACTCATATGGATGTTAGAAGATCCTAACCAACAAGCCTTTTCTTTTCAAAAAGAGTTTGTCACTCTTCCTTTCTCCTCTCCCTTTCATCCCAACATTTTCACGCCAACCTTCAAGGATTTATTAGCCTCATTAAGAAACTAATGTAAGTGACTTCGCTCTTGGATAAACCATTGGGCTATGTCGGAAATCGTTTGACTTGTTTGCTTTATGTGTTGAATATGCTTATCTTGTGTAGTTGGAGAACTTGAGTATGAGGATTTGTTGTGATGTTGAGCATGTATTGTAGATTTATGGATGTTAGGGGCATCATTAGTGTAACGACCCGACTTTCTAAAATTCAATTTTCTAAGATCGTCACCATCATGCATGCTTAAAATGACGAAACGACTTGAGTTTAGCATTTAGAAATTCACTAAATTTTAAAGTAGCAAAGGTAATAGTGAAATAATTAAATATAAATTATCGGGATCTCATTTTAATAAAAATAATAATAATATAATACTAAAAATTTCCCAAAGAATTAATAAGTACGCTAAAACCCATAAAGGTTCAATAATACAAAATAACTAATTAAATGATCTAACATAAAACGAAAACTCAAAATAAAACAACTAAAGATGCGAAAAACTATGTGATTCGACTATGGCTTCTCCACAATCGATCCTCATCAACCATCCATACGTCCTTGCCATGACCTAAAAAAAAGTTTAAAGAAAAGGTTGAGTATGGAAAACACATACCCAGTAAGCAACCGAACCCACGGTTGGACATACAAACACACACAATCATGCAATGTTCATGTGAGACCTACTATTAGCGTTTTCAGTCTAGGCTACTAGCCAATTCATTATTCAGTCTAGGCTAGTAGCTAATTCATTATTCAGTCTAGGCTGGTAGCCAATTCATTATGACATGTCATTTAAAATTCCTCTCAGTGATAGCACATCACTCCCTTATAAGTGTCATCTCTCGAGTACTAGTGTGAGACTTCTTAAGAGACCCTACTACTATCTGATGATAAATGACACTCAATCAGTGTAGCGGAAGCCCCCCGCCCCCCGGGG
>JAOANK020000003.1:2679555-2690419 GCA_026257165.2 Telfairia occidentalis
CTGTCTACCGAATCTTGAGCTTAAGACGTTACATTAAGCCTTTTAATTATTATGTTATTTTTTAAACGTGAGACTATAAGTGCTATTTTTTTATTTTGGATTACATGAGTCAATGTTTCACTTTTTTTACTTCCAATACTTCACCCATTTTTTCTTTTAACTCCACAATTGTTTGGTTGGAAACATATGTCTTAGTTAATTAAGTCATGTTGACAATTTTAATCATTGAATTTACGCTTTTTAATTTTTACTATAACTTTCATTGCTATTATTATAACTTTTTATGTTTTTTAATGTCTTCTAGAAGTAATTCACGAAATTGGAAACTGTTATTTTTGTCTAATTGCAATTATTCTTCTATTTTCTAATAATAGCTATAAGAAACATCAAGGAAACGAGTTTTTCAAGTGAAAGAAAGAAAAAAGTAAACATTGTGAAGGGAAAATATTGTCAACATTTCAAGATGTGAAAAGAAATGGTAATAATGAATTTGGTAGCATCATCATGACCCATGAGGGATATTTTTGGAATTCTAGAGGAGACAAAATCTTGGACTGTTATCAACATTCAATGTTACTTTGAAAAATGAATCTTTAGCTAATTTAGAGGATTTATTGGAAAAATCTTCCATCCTAACTAGTTTTACTCATAGTATTAAATATTGTTGATATTGTCCGAAATATCCGTGATGAAATTTTCTGGATACCAATATAGATATAGAGTGTAAAATCTTTTTTACCTTCTATCGGTGAAATATCGCCGATATTTTGATATATATAAAGTAATCGATGACTAAATTTTGATATTGGACATTCGCTTTGTTGGTCGCACGCGCATTTGCATCCTTCATGGTGTGGGTTTGATCCTCACGATAGGCAATCTAGATGTTTTTTTTTCTCCTTTTTCATTCTCCCCCACTTCTCTCTCTATTTTTTTAAAGTAAATATCATTGTGGGTTTTTTTTCTCTTTTTACATTTTTTTTATTATGCCATTTATACTTTTTTTTTTCTCCTTTTTATTCTCCCGATCCCACTCTTCTCTCTCTCTCTTTTTTTTTTTTTAAATTCGCATTGTTTTTTTTTTTTTTAAATTCGCATTGTTTTTCTTTTCTTTTTCACTTTTTTTTAATTAAATCGTTTATACTTTGTTTTAGTAAAATATATAATTTATATTTAGTTCTTATTTAGTACTATAATTTTTTAATAACAATATTTTTTCTTTTCATATAAAATGTACAAATTTTTATTTTATATAACATATGTAACATATAAAATATATAGTTTTAAAACATTATAGTATAATTTTTAATTTATTAAATATAGTTATAAAAAGTATTTAAAAAAACTATCTTCATTCTTAGAAAAATTGAAAAATTAAGAACGTATCTTTAATATTTTTAATTTTGGTATATTGATAAATTTTAATTTTTTTTTTAATTTTGATTGTATTTTTATATTATATTAAGAATCCACATTTTTAAAAAATATTATAACTTTAAATTTAGAAGTAATATTGTAATTATCAAATTAATTATATCAATGTTTGTGTAATATTCTAATGATATCATCCTATTATTGAATTATCAGTCATGTACTTATTGGTCAAATTTTTTATTAATAAATTATTTAAATTTATATTTTTTTTAATATTTCAGTTCAATCTATTATTGTATTGATGTATATATTTGACTTGTACCTGTTAATATATATGTTAAACTAGTGGTTTATAACTTAAATAAGTTTGTTTTGAAGTTTCACAAAAAACTCATAGTATTTTTTGAAATTTTTGTGAAATCTGTGATTTTTTCCAAAATGTTCGTCAATATATCGGTAAATCTAAGTTACCGAGATATTTTAATCTTTGGTTGTACTCAAGGTATTAAAAATCATCTAAGGGCTCCGATATTTAGTCAAATTATTGAAAAAATAAAGGGATCGATATAGGTATTAAGTATAAAGTCATTTTTACCATTTTTTCACGAAATATCATCGATATTCGATATATGGTAAATATATTGAAAACAAAATAGAATATCGAGCTCCAACCAACTGGTTGATGTGTCTTCGTAATTTACCAAATGTCTCGATTTGATGCTTCTCATATATTGATATATCATATATATATATATATGTATATTTATTGCTCACTTTCCGTCTTTGTCTTTTTCTCTTTCACCATTCAATTCCCCAACACTTTTTTCCCTTTTTCTCACCACAGTTGAAATATAATTTTTTTTTTCTTTTATTTTCTAAATTTCACTTTCTCTCACCTCATTCTCCAACCCATCCCCTTTCACTCATTTTTTTCTTAAATTCTTTCATTTTTTTTATTATATAATTCATGTTAAGCAATAATATTGTGTTATTATATTTTAGTACAATATTTGGTATCACACATTTATAACAAATAAAATGTTCATTTTTTAAAATTTGAATTACATATTTGACTTATAAAATGTAAACTAATATTATAACATTTTTTTAATTTATTAAATATAATTACAAAAAATTATCTTCATTTGTAGAAAAAATAACAACGTATATTAATGTTGATCTAATACCTCATGAGCATTAATTTTCTATTAAATTATTAATATCAATCATGCAGTTGTTCAATACAATTTTTTATTTATAAATGATTTAAGTTCATATTTATTTTCCAACGTTTAATACTATCTATTATTATAATAATGCATATATTTGACTTCTAATTATTGATATATGTACTTTAAATAATGGCTTATAACTTAAATAAATTTGTTTTAAAGTTTCGCAAAAAAATCACAATATTTTTATAGCTTTCCGTGATATCCACGATCTTTTCCAGAATATCCGTAGATATATTCGTTTCTAAGTTAACGATATCGATATTTTAATCATTGGCTATACTTCACCTATTCAATATATTTTATATAATGTATGTATCAATAATCTATTATCTATATCTATACCAATACTATATAAAAATGAATTTAAGGTGAGAAAATTTTTATTTCTTTTTTTTGCCCCATGTACTAATTACTATTTAGATAAGTACAAATAAACTATAAATAAACATTAATTTTTCTATATCTAATATGAAATATATCACTGATACACGTGCACCTAATAAAAAATATATAAGTTATATACTTTGTATTAGGTTGTATCATTAATATCACTGTAATATGAAATATATAATTGATATATATAGTAAGTATATCAATGATGCACTTTCTACAAAATATCTCCCTTGTATGAAATATATCATCGATATATATATATATATATTGAAAAGCAATATTATTGATATATCTTATAATAAGTATATTATTGATAAATTTTGTATGAGGTATATCATTAATACACCTAATATATGAGTCACATCATTGGTATATCTATAAGTAATAGATCAGTGATATACTTTGTATTAAATATATCAATGATATTCTTAATATTGGTATATCTTATAGGAAGTATATTGTTGGTATATTTTTCATTAAGTACATCAATGATATACCTAATATGAAGAAATATATCAATGGTATATCTATTGGTAATACATCAAACTATCAGTGATGTACTTTGTATCTATGTACCTAGTATTAAGTATATCAGTGATATACTTACAAAAATGACAAAATTGAAATATTTAAAATTTTTAAAATATGATTTTAAAATTTTACTATATTTGCAAAACTTAAAACTTGTTGCTATATTTGTAAATATACTAAAGTATTTTCCAACTCATTATAATTACCCTAATTAAATTCGATCAAAGCGTTTCAAGCTATATAATTGAATTCAGCTCTTTGGGCCAGCTTAAACGCTCAACCCAATATAATTCAATTTAAATAATATACTTTTTATGTAATTAATTAATTTTATAATAAAAAGAAGTAACTTTTCTTTCACTATGGTATTTACCAAAATGTAAGAATGTTATCTCATTTCTTTTTGCATTATTTATATTGTGGGTCCCATAATTCTTTCGTTAATTACTTTAGGTTTTATCATTTCTTTCTAATCTAATAATGAGACCCACAAAAAACATTTATTAATTATTTTTCAACTTTTACTCTTTTTCGTTCAAATTCCCGAAATTATAATAAGCTAACTAACATTATAAGAGTAAATGAATCTGCATGCACGAGGAATGGAAATTGTTACCTCCTTCTTCATGCAACAAAGCAATCAATTTTTTTTTTCTTTTTTCTAATTTATCATTTCAATTCAGTCCTGACTCTTTTTTTTTTTTTAGTAATAATAAAATTGACATCTCAATTCAAATGGAACAAAAAATTTTCATGCTCATTCCCTGGAAGTAAACAGAGCCTTACAAAATAAAAAGATTGACATCCATCCTATTAAAAAATGAGCAAGGTTTAATTATCACAAGATTTTTAATCTATGAAACCTTATAGTAACATTTTCAAAAGTAAAAGAAATAAATGGATGTCAATCCAAACAACGCATAGATTAGTAGATACAACATCTACTACCATAACAAAAGTTGATGGTTCGATCTTCCAACCTTGCAATTGTTGAACTAAAAAAAATAATAATAATAACCGTCCAGAGAAATACAAACACCAAAATGTTACAATAGTTCGATCCCCCATTGCAGAGGTCGATGGTTCGATCTCCTATTCCCACAAATGTTGAACTTAAAAAAATGTTACAATGGTTAAAATATATAAACTAAAAATACGTTTAAACCCATTGCTTTGTAAAGGCAAAATAAACAGAGGAACCAGAATTCACACACAAAAGGAACACTACCCCTAAAACACAAACAAGATAGTTTTTTTACCAGTTTAGAGTTTGACCTAACCAAGAAATGGTGTTCTTGTAGTTGTATTCTGATAACATAATGGAACAAAGTTACAAATCATGAAGTAACTCTAACTGCAAAGGTTGGCCCTTAGATCATCATTTTGGAAATGCAGCAATGGCAACTGAAAAGTCAGAACAATCAGGCAATGGCCACATCAAAGTTGAATGGATGCTATTGTCTCTTTCAAGATAGCTAACATAAACTCCATATATTCGAGCCAGATTTGATCCACATGTGGGTTTGGAACTTCGAAGGCTGTTGCATAAATGGTTCTTTTTCTAAGCAACAAACATATTTTTGGTCTTCTCTAGTACCCAATTTCTACATGTTCAAATAATACTAATTACTATCAATCAACAACTGGAATTCCATCGTACCGATTCATGTGGTGATGTTGGTGTCCAGTGGCTATTTGTTCGATATTCTAATGACCAGCTCTTCTCACCATGGCCTTCCTTTTCCTCCTAACCGACGTGCGAGTTCAAAATCCTTTTTCACTGAATGGAAACAACAAAGGAAATAGATAACATTCAGAGGATCGATACAAATAATAATACCGAGTTGGGTTCTTTTCCTCCCCGTATTGAATGGAACGAATTAAGGAAAGGGAAGAAGAATTGACGACTCCGAAAGGAGTTGAAAAGAAATTTATCCTGTACTGACCAGACCAGGCAAACAAACCCATAATCATTTTCTAACACATGAAGCAATTTAAAGATGCAGACAACATGGAGCCAAAAGAAGTGAACTATGTCAGTCACATATGCTTGCTTTTGGAACCTTGACCATTGTGTAGAAAAATCATATGTCATCTGTTTGTTTTATGTATTTTATTAAATATTAGTCATTTGAACATTTATTGTCTTATATTGATTATATTTGTAAAGTTATTTCCTTTTTCTTTGTTATGTATGGGTCTTTCATCGACATAAAAAACCCTATTATTACAATAGAGAATAAGATAATACATATTTTATATCTCTCTTGATTATCAAAACAAGAATGGAATCTCAATTTCTGTGTAGTACCTAATAGAAACAGAAAGGAAAATTACTAACCCTTTTGGCGTAGTGCCTTATCTTAAATTTGAATCTTAGAGTTCAAATTTCAAAGATTACTTCAATCATCAGACTCATGGTTAACAAAATCTCAGTTTTATCATATATTTTAACTAAACAGTTCTGGTTTTTTCCTTCTTATTTTTGCGTTAGAAACTTAGAATAACCAAACAAGAGTATCTTTTTACTAGTCACTACATGTACTCTTGCCTTAATCACTATAAATGTCAATATTATTTGTTTTCTTAGAAATAGTCTCTTCATAGTATAAGTATAACAGATAATATCACCCAAAATGGAGGAGAAAGCTGGTGCAGTGCGTACGAGACTGTTAATGTTAAGCACACAATTTTAACAATATGGTAGAAGGTTACAAAATCGACCCATCGATTCAAACAAAATCATGCTTTAAGGAAGAAACCTTCGAATCATTTCGAGCTTGAGTCAAAATAAATTGGAACTGAACTGAAACATGCCAAGAATTGACTTACTGATAGTTACACGCTTGGCATGTATAGCACAAAGCATTGTATCTTCAAATAGATGAACCAAAAAATCTTCTGCTGCCTACAAATGAGAGAAATGCGAGAAGTTTATGAGTATAGTTTTACTTGATGGTGTTAAGAAAACTTAACCGAAAGCATATTCTGAAAAATACAACCAGCCTTCATAGAAACAGGTCATACAAAGTGAGATTGCACATACAGCAAAAACTGAATCAGGTTGGTAAAATGTTAATTGCAGGAAAAAAAAAATCTTTTCGATGTGACAACAATAACTGAAGAAACTAAGTCAAAAAGACTATTAAAAAATAATTGCACATGAAGTGAGAATAATTATTTTGGTAATTCACTCACTCAGAATATCTTATAAATAACACCAACTATTTAAGCTATAGGCAATGGATAGAAATATAACAGTGAGACAATGGCCAAATATAGGTCGAGGGAAAATATTCTAGCAGTCCAAACTAGAGCTTCGCAGGAAACATGAGAAGATTTGATGTTTTCACATCGTTATCATCTTTAAGAAACAATGATTCAAGTGATCAAATGGAAACAGAATTTACAGTTAAAGGATATTACAAAATCCAACCATCTGAACCATATGGGAACAAGATAAACTTAAAACTAAACTGCCAAAGTACTTGGGTTTCTAGAGGTACGGTTAGATATTGAAGTAAAGTCGTGACATGAACACACAAGATGCTTTAAACTAGTCCCAAGATAATGAACTAAAACCACCAGCATTTCTACTATGTTCCTTAACATAAAAGTTCAGGGGAAAGTCGAAACGAAAGGTACTTTCAGAATATTAAACTACAATACCAAAAACTTTTAATATCAATCAAGCATTAAACAATTGTTAGTGAGAAAACACACAACACTCACACAAACAAAGAACAATCTCATAATGGAAACTCGTGTTCAATTATCTTAGTAAATTATAGCGACAAAATTCTGTGTCACTTATCCTATAAACTCAAGGAGAGTAGAAAATTTGCTAACATGATCACCTTGGCAAGGAAAGCAAAGATACCAAATAAAAGGGAATCAGGCAGAGTGCATTCTTCACACAAAAATTTAAAACATCTTAACAAATAGCAAAGTACAGTCAATAAACTGCTGGACACGATAAAATTGCAATTTGAAACAATTAGAAGAATTGCATTGCCAAAAAAGAGTGTAGTATAAAAGAACAGAAGCTATTTCTTAGTAAATACAAAGTGGAAAACATAATCCTTCTCATTAATGTAAACTGATATAGCAACGCTCACTCAATTAAACCATAGAAAAGAACAATTACTTCCTGAAGAGCTATTAAAGCTTCAGCTTGCCAACGCCTAATCTGCGGAGCTAACTGGTAGCTTACTTCTTTCACCTACAATGGTTTTAAATATCACCATCACATGATCAATTTTCAAAAGAAATACATGTTAAGGAATTACAAAATGAGCAAGTAATGCTGTCTTGCTCTTTAAAAACTCAAAACTAACAAAGCTCCAGTTGAGGATAAGGGATTCTTTCTGACAAGCTGGTTGTCTAGTTATCGTGTGGAACATTTGGATACACAGAAGAATTTTGTAAATGGCACAAGGACTGGAGTTTAGCAGATTTCAATGTCCTGTCATGGGTTTCAATTACTAAGCTTCTCTTGGTATTCCCCCTTCTTGTTTATCATGGGATACCTGAAGTTTTTATTTGTAAAGCTAAGTATAAAGGTTGTTTTGTCATTAAGTGTACTTTTCTAATGTGTATATATATACTCATATAATTTGTGAGTGTCTAGGCTACATTGCACACCTTGATCAATCTTTTGAGGACAACCATCTGATCCTACAACATTTAGTTATCAAAAAACCATAGGATGTTCACTTACATCCTAGGTAGGTGACATCTATATTAAGTATCCTAGATAGACGACTCCTTTATTTTTTAAGGTTCCCCATTTCTTGATTGAAGTTCTATTCTCATCCAAACGAAATAATTACAGATATCTATAAAGTAAACTCTTAGAAAAAAGAATATATGCACCAAGCCTACTGTAATCGCAAAGAAGTAAACATCTCAATATGAGATAGGAAACATGAAAGATTGGCTATGTAGACAATCGTATAGCATCCTTCCATTGCATTAAGACCATTTTATATAATTGGAGTTCCGTTTGTCTAGAGTTTCCATAAGGACCATACAAATTTCTGTTACTAGTAGTTATGTAAGGGGATAACTACTTTTGGCTCCTTTATCCAATTCGTGAAAACGTAAATGCAGGGATGTTCTTGTATCCAACTGAACAAGAGAAAACAAACTCACTGCTCGGATGAAACAGCTAGCTGGAATTAGCAGATTCCATGATTTCTGGAGCTGCCGAATTTCCCTCAATGCCACTGTCCCTGGCCTGAAGCGTCTTTTTTTCCTTGATGACCTTGATGGTGGACCTATATTAAAAAGTTTTTTAGCAATAAAAATTAGAAAAAAGACGTGTAACACAGAATAAGCCAGTTGAAAAAACATATACGGAAAGCATCACTATCACCAAAATCAAAATGTTCTTGATAGAAAGGTGAACAAAATCCTGAATAAAAGAACTCACTTTGAGCAGGCCCCGCATTTCGTGTTTGTCCACCAAGTGGCTTTCAATTTGAAGAAAAAAATTATAAATTAGCCAATTATGTAAAATCAATTGCACCAAAGTACTAAAAAAAAAACCCAAGAGATAGAAAGTATCAGTATGTTTGATCATAAAACATATTTTGAATGTACAGATATAAAGCTCTCTACAACCATACGCTACAAAAATTAAACTTGTAGCAACATCAAACCCTGTAATTTAACAGGGCAAGGCACATTCGTTAGAGAAGTTCTTTTCCTCATGTGCTCTAGCAGGCTGCATCAGTCTATGTACTTTAGCGAAAAATTATGGAGAAGACTTTCTTTCCAATTAGGAAATTCCTCTAGTCCAAATGAGAGTTGTAGACATAAGAGGTCCTCAAATCAAATCCAAATCGCTCTATGGAACGAAGTCCCCCATATCATGGTTGCAAAAGTTGCATCCCCACAACCTCGTCACAAGTTTGGATCGCCTGATGCAATACCAAACAGCCCAACCGGACAACAAACTTCTACAAGGCAAGCACCACATTGATGTGAAGTCAAACCATTTGATTTTGGTCATTCAAACACCACACATACTAAGCACCTCTAGGGTTGGAATTTCATAAAAGCACACTTGCTAAGTGAAGCCAAGAACACAGTAAATAACGTAAACTTGAAATGCAAGAAGATAGCTAAATATTTCCCTTCAGTCTCACCTTTTCCAGATAGAACATAGTGGCAAAAATCGATAGAACCAAGTTATTCCCTCATTCTACTGTTTTCTCAACAAGATGAAGAGGAAGAGTTATGGTTCTTTTTTGCTTTCTATGGAGAAGAAATTGTAGGTCAAAAATGGAAAACAATGGCAACATTCTAATTTTCCAAAATTCTGAAGTCGCTGTATCTGCTGAAACCAGATTTCACAAACCCATAACCATAGAAAAACAGAACTGTTGAAGAGGACGAGAAATTACGAAAGAAAAACAAAAATCAGAAGCTACATTCAATTAACATTCACCGAATTGTTAACGAGAAGCAAAAAGCTTAACATTGCAACAGAAAGCGAGAAAGAGATACCGTGGACGGCTCAGCTGGCGAAGAGGGTGAAGCTCCAGTACCTAAGATTTTACACAGAAAACAAGAAGCTGTAAGGAAGAGGGAAAAGCAAAGCAAAAGCAAAAACCCAATAGATCCAAGAACATTTCCATGGACAGAATCATTACACATCCATAAACCCATTAAGAAAAATGCAAATTAATCCTAATTACAGCGTGCGTGTGTGTAGGGGGGAAGAGAGAGAACCTAATGGCTTGCGATTTGGGTTCCTCTGGACTGGATGCTTGCCTCGCGCCATTGATACAAGTTAAAAAGCAGTAACACTGGAACGAGGATGAAGCAGAAAGAAGGAGCTCTGTGTTTGTTTCAATTTTTGGGCAACAGTGGCTGGTTTTCAAAAGTTCACTCTCTATAACACAACTTCCCGCTATGATAATTCTTTCTCCTTTGTCAAATCTGATGGGAAAAATTTTAATTTTGGAAATTCTCAGGCAAAATTCGGACAAAATTCGAATTTAGACCTTATAGATTCAAAATTTTTATGTTAATTCTCCTCATTTCAGTTGAGTTTCAATTTAATTTTTATGATTTGAAGACTTTGAATTTGGTTTTTATGGTTTCAACTTTAATTTAGTTCTGGTAGTTTAGTTAAATCTCATATTATCTCGTCAATCCGAGCATAGTTAAGTGAATAAAGTCATGTACTAAGAGGTAGATGGTTCAATCTCCAATCCCCAGAAATGTTGAATTCAAAAAAAAAAAAAAAATCTAATATTATCCCCATATTGTGTTTCAAACATTTGAGAAACTAACCATTTTTTTTTTTAATTTTACATTTT
>JAOANK020000003.1:2690519-2702329 GCA_026257165.2 Telfairia occidentalis
ATTCCTCTCCATAGCCCGAGCTGAGCAGGTGAGTAGTTGTCTCTATCATTCATTCTTCTTCATTTCTTATCTTACAATCACAAATCAATTGAATACCTCCAATTTTTATGGATTCCAAGTTGCTGCTTTATTCCCCCAAAGCTTCGTTATCCATGTCCGTCCCTTTTATTCTTCCCCACAAGGCTTATTTTTCTGAGAATCCTTCTTTTCCTCTCAAATCTCACCCTCTGTTATCGATTAGAGAAGGAGATAGATCGGCATTTTGGGGTGAGAACTTGGATTTGCGGCACAGGATTGATAGTTTCAGTAGTAATTTAAGAAAATCCCATGTCCCGTTTCAACCCATAAGAGCTGTTGTGAAACGGAGGAAAGAGGTTAAGTTCGACAATGTTATACAGAGGGATAAGAAATTGAAGTTGGTTATGAGGATTAGGAAGATTCTAGTTCAACAGCCTGATAGAATTATGTCACTTAAGGAGTTGGGTAAATTCAGGAGAGATTTGGGTCTGGAGAAAAAGAGGAGGCTAATTGCATTGTTGAAGAAGTTCCCTGCTGTGTTTGAGGTTGTGGAAGAAGGGGCATTTTCATTGAAATTCAAACTGACTGCGGAAGCTGAAAGGTTGTATTTGGAGGAGTTGAAGATCAGGAATGAGATGGAAGGTTTGTTGGTTATTAAGCTGAGGAAGTTACTGATGATGTCGGCAGATAAACGAATACTGTTGGAGAAGATTGCACATTTGAGGACCGATCTTGGTCTTCCTTTAGAGTTTCGCGATACTATATGCCATCGCTATCCTCAGTACTTCAGAGTTGTAGCGACCGAGCGCGGTCCAGCCCTCGAATTGACTCACTGGGATCCTGAGCTTGCAGTTTCTGCAGCAGAGTTAGCAGAAGAGGAAAACCGAGCTAGAGAATTAGAAGAGAAGAATTTGATAATCGACCGACCTCTTAAGTTTAATAGAGTGAAGCTACCCAAGGGGCTTAACCTTTCAAAGGGTGAGATGAGGAAAATTAGTCAGTTTAGGGACATTCCTTATATCTCTCCTTATTCTGATTTCTCAGGGCTAAAGGCAGGTACATCCCAGAAAGAGAAACATGCTTGTGGGGTTGTCCATGAGATTTTAAGCCTTACACTTGAGAAGAGAACTCTAGTGGATCATCTCACTCATTTCCGGGAGGAGTTTAGGTTCTCGCAGCAGTTGAGGGGGATGCTGGTAAGGCATCCCGACATGTTTTATGTCTCTTTGAAAGGGGATAGGGATTCGGTTTTCCTCAGAGAAGCGTATCGTGATTCTCAGTTGATTGACAAAGATCGGTTATTAATCATAAAGGAGAAACTTCGAGCTCTTGTAACTGTTCCTCGATTCCGAGGGAGAGGAGCTCCCAAAAGTGACTTAGATGGGGGAGAAGCCAATCAGCCAGAAGATTTGAGTGGTGAAGATTGGTCTGATGTCGATAACCTTTTGGGCGATGACGATGAATTTGATGACGATGAGGATGAAGATGGGGTTTACGAGGATGACTGGAGTGATGAAGATGATACCCCACCAAGTTTCAATGGAGATCAAGATGGAGAAACCATAAATATTGGAGCAAGGAAGCAAAAACAGGTCAATAACTTGCAAAAGGTTGGTCAGAGTCTGCTTTCCCCTGTATTACCTGATGGACGGCCCCGAGAACGATGGTGAGAGGCATAAACGGGTCTATATTGTAGTATACTCTTAGTCTCTTAGACATCTTTAGGGACTTGGATTCATGAAATGTGCTCTGTTGTGCAGTAATGATGGTTTCTGTACCAAAATAGCAATGAAAGCATTTCCCAAATCATGTTTAGGTCAATTCTGTTCGGTTTATGAATAAATATTTACGCGTTGTTTGGATTATTATTATCTTTTTTTTTAAAAGAAACAACTTTGGGCAAACTACACTTTTGGTCCCAGAAGTTTAGAGTTTGTGTCTATTTAGTACTTGAGGTTTCAAAATGGATACTTTAGTCTCAGAGGCTTGTAAAATAGTTTTGAATAGTTTATTTGACTGTTAGTTGACTTACGGAAATATGACGCGGCTGTTAAAAATGGGTGATTATACTTGTTGATGTGGCAAAATCTCCATTTTTGTCAAACAAGGGAACTTCCTATTAAAATGTCAGAGAAATAAAGAGAGAAAATGGAGATAATAGGTATGAATCAGGATGATGAACAACAAATCCCATCTCATATAAATGCTTCAAAATCTGTTCCCACGCAGACTAACAAAGAGAGCTGAAGAAAACAAAACCCATATGCGAGAAGGCTTTGAAAATCTACTCGTTGGCAGCCCACATAGATTAGAGTGGTTGGGACATGGATTTTGCTTAGAAACACAAGTGATAATGAATGAGAAACTGGGGGGTTACATTGAAATTAAAGATAAATTTGCAGAATGCGGGATGTAAAATAATGAAGAAAAGTAAACAGATCTGGAACGAAAATTATCAGAAGATTCAAAAGGACTAAAATTGCCACGTAATCAAAGTTTAATAACATCGAACTGTCATGTTATCTTTTCGTTAGTTAACTAACGATCAAATGAACTCAGAGACCATTTAAAACTATTTTGCAAACCACAAGGACTGAAGTGTTGCTTTCAAAACTTTAGGGACTAAGTAGACATTAACTCTAAACGTGAGAGACTAAAAGTGTATTTTGTCCAACAACTTTTCATTAAAAGTATGAAAAAGAATACAAGTTCAAAATGATGACAGCAATGCCTTCATAGCAGTGATCCACAGTACACAAAATAGGGTAATAAAGTCATAAAGAACAAGAACAAGCTCATGAGTTCACTAGTTTATGGGCCTTGAGCAATGGTAGTTGGGTTATGGATTATATCACTCATCAATAAATGTCACACTCACACTATATAATTAAACGGTAGACATTTTCACTCTAAATTAAAAAGAAAAAAAAATCATTGACATAATACTTTCCATAGATAATCTCTCTTGCAAATAAAAATTTGTCTTCAATTTTTCTTTGTTCTTCCTCATCTTTTCGGGTTCCAAACCTCCTTCTCTAATAGGGGAAAGTACAGACCCACGCCTAAGGATATACAAACGCCATGCTTCAGATAGATCGCTGTTCGATAGTTATTGTAGCTGGGATATGCAGACACGAACTTCCGTATACTGCCCTAGTTTGTTAGTACAAGTAGCTAAGAGAGCTGGGAAGTACAACTTGCATCAAACTTGTGAAAAATCACTTGTAGCGCACCTTGTTTACATTTTGTCAACCTGAGCATAATTCAACTGATTAAGATATATATCTCCGACAAAAAAATTGTGGGTTTGAATATTCATCTCACATGTTGAAGCAAAAAAAACACATCATCACTCGAAGAACTTTCATCTTTATTTGTACATAGAATCATATTTTATTTGAACATGGAAGCCTTCTACAAAATTCACAATTGATCTTAAATTCCCTTGTATCAATTCTTTGTACACAATTTGGGTTGAATTTCAAGTGAAAAGTTACTTTCTGTTTCAAACTCTATCACTTATTTGATTGCTTCCGTCTCTCAATCTTTTCATCTGAATAGATTATTGATAATATCATCAAGAATCGAAGTAAAAAAATAACGGCTAATCAATAAAGTACTAGATCATGTAAAAATAAAATAAAATATTTATTTCCTAATAAAGTATTCAAAATACTAAAGAAATCCTTTTAATAATATATTTCCAAAAAATTAACTTTACCCCTACATTTGAATTGAAATCAAGACACTCATGCAAGTTCTTCACTTCTAAATAAGATAGATTCACAAGAAATTAACAATAAGTTCTTGCAAAAGCCAAAATAAAGTGATTGGCATACCATCTCAAAGTTCATATCATATACATAACACCTCAAGTATCCATACACTGACCAAAGCATCTCTATGCCTACAATACATATATAACAATGCAAAGATACAGAACTCCCCATTTCCAGTTTTGAAGAGTTCCATAGACCCAAAGGAACATGATGAAACAAGAGCAGCAACATAAGACACCATCCTAGTATTGAGAAAATATATGAAAACAAAATCAGAAGAGGATACTGGGTGAGTCTCCAATGAGATAGGAAATCAGCAGCCAACCAATAAAACATCTCGATGTGGAAAGAGAAAATGATCGAAAGGCTTCCTCTGTTCTGGCTATATTCGGTATTGATGAATCGGTTCGACTGCATCTTGCAGCATAGCCATCCTCTCTGAGACATCAGCCAGTGATTTGAGGTTGCAGTTTATAAGGGAATGGACAAAGAAACATGTCTCCTCCTTGGTGTTCCCCTCGGGCACATCCACGACAAATGACTCGACCACCAGCGTTCCCGGTCTTCCATCAATAACTTCGGGATGGACAGTGATAATTGAAGAGTAGTTCTGCAAGAATGCAGGACCTCAAAGATATCAATTTCTGAATGTTCTCAACTAGTTACATTACTTGCATTAGGATTCCAAACATACTGATTATTGAGATCCCACCACAACATCAACATCTATCATCATTTCTTGAATGAGTTTGCATTCTTTTTAAAATCATTTCAGTGTTATCGAATCCCGCCCTACCACTCTATCTGGAGACTTTACATGTTCCAACATCAGCTCCAAAACTCAATAAAGAATTTTCTTCTACTAAGCATTTCACAGCTAGAAGCTCAAACTCAAAACCTTTGGCTACAATCCAACCGGAAACCTCGAATCTTAACCATCAAGAACATCTCTCAGGGGTGTTAAGAATATGAATACAAGATTAAATTTATCGATCCCAATGAGATTAAGCTTTTGGGTGAAGAATATCTTGTGTTTGAATTCTATATTGTCATTTCAGCCACAATTAAACTTTACCTTAATCTATTAAGCTTTTGGGTTCAGGCAAGCTGCAAGTAAGCAAGCAAATTTATGAAAAGCAACCACTGAAAGAGAAACAAAGAATAGAACAGTAAAAAAAAAGGAAGAAAAGGGGGAACAGCAATACCCTGAGCCTGTGATCACCACCAACAATCTTGACTCCAAGTATATGTTCCTCATCATCAAGGAGCTCCAATCTCTCAGTGCTGGTAGTGGCAGGGAGGCCAGATTTGACATCAACTTCTCTAAGACTCCCAATTCCAAGGTTGTCTCCTCTAACCACACACCGACTCACAAAAGGCTTGTACCTCTGTGGCCGATCGAAGCTCCTCACCAATGACCATACCTAATCAAACAGCACCAAAATTCAGAACGAATCACTTCCTAATCAACACACAGCATACGAATACACAACAAATTAATCCAATATTTTCTTTCAAAGAGAAAAAAACCCACAAAGAAAAACGATGGGAATTGAATCCAATAACAACAAATCATCAGGGGAAGGGATGAATCTCTGACCTAAAATTAGAAGGGGGGGAAGGAAAATCAGAAGAAAAGAGGGGAATCGGGGGAAGATGATGATGATGAATGAAAGGGGTGAAAAAAGAAGGACGTACGAGGTGAACGGGAGCTTTGATGTGTTTGAAGATGGCGGAGGAGCACTGGTTGTCTCTGAGGTGGTGACTGTGGTGCCTCTGAATGTACTGGGCCTCCATAGCTTCCTTGGATTGTAAAGAAAAAAATGGCGGCAGAGAGGGATGAAGATAAAGAGTTGGGATGAACGGCTATGGAGAATTATGCGAATTGTATTGTAGCCTTGTTGGTATTTGGATTTGGAGCAGAAAGCTGAGTGCCACACATTCTTATGCTGTCAAAATTTCTCTCTCCATCTGCCATCACGAGCCCCACCGACAAATTCCTTTTCTAAATTTTTTTTTTTTTTTTTTTTTTTTTTTTTTACTTTTCTTTTCTTTTTTTTTTTTTTGGTTTTTTTTAATACAAAACAGTGAACAAGAAATTAAACAATAGAAGAAATATCAATCTACCGTGCAGCCTAAGGTAGGTAGTCTTTAATCCAAATGTAGTTTACAAGGTGTCGTCTAATATGGATTGCATGTGAGTTAGCAACTTCATTCTGCTTGCGTCTAGCAAGTAAGATGAACTTGACGTCCCTACTTCTACATTTAGTCTTGATCTCATTCACAATAAGTTGAATTTCGTTGTCAACACTATCATCCCCATGGATATGGTTCCAGATCACAAGCGAATCAACTTCCGCCTAACAAGGTGTCGTATAGTCGCCTCTTGTGCCAATGTACGACTCTTATTAAGTTTCATTGCTTCAGTGAGTTCCACCAATCCAAAAAGCTGTTGTGTTCGTTTCGCTATAAGGAGGACTTCACCATGGTCATCACGAATTACAATTCCAAAATCGGTTTGTCCATTAAGAAATTTTGCATTCTTGTTGATTTTGTAATAATCTACACCAGGAGGTTTCCACAATTCAACGTCATGAGTGGAGCTGTGAGTCCGAGCGTTGTTGCGAAGGGACTCGAATCCAATGGCTTTGACCACCCTTCCGTTCTTCAGCATAGGTTTCATCCAGAGAGATGAGATCATCGAGCGACATGGGATGATAACTAGAGGTCCTCATGTTTGGTCTATTCCAGGTGGTCTACAAGATGATGGTGAAAATCTCCAGCCCCATTTACTTTAGCTCTTCAATAGCTCTGCAAAATAAAAAAGAAAAGTTGTGAAAAGACTCCATTGGGTCCAATATCTTATTTTGCACAACCATGTAGAATGAAGTTTTGTTTCGATTTGTTTTTTTGTTGAGCAGTTGTGGAAGTAAGAGATTGAACTCTCCACTTTAATCTAGCTTCATAGATAACGCGTCTACTATCATATGTTTGATCCCCAACTTTATAATTAATTATTAACTTTTGAAATGATAATATGTGTCGTATCTCTTATATATATATATATAATCTCTAGAAAATTTTATTGATGGGTACTAAAAATTTCTTGATGCTTGATTAGTGGCTAAGTATTGAATTCAATGAGTTCTAATTATGTTTTTGACATGACTTTACAGAATATTTATGAATGATTAAAAGATTTTTTTTTTTTAGAAAAGCAATTGGTAATATTTGGTTGAAATTTGAAAGAAGGGTAAAAAGTTCGTTTGACCAACTAAGAACGTTTGTTTTTTTTATGATCAAAGGTGGTTTGGAGAAATTCTAAAAAACATTAAAAAAAAAAAAAGACCCAAAGTACTTTTAGATTTAGCAATATTTAACTAATTTTTTTTCAAAAGTGTTCATATAATAAGTACTTGATTTTTTTTTTCCTCAAAATATATGCTAAATACATATTTAGTGTTAAATAAATGATGTTGTGGCAGGTATATTGAAAAAAAAAATTGATTGATTTAGTATGATGTAACGCGCACCAATAGACTAATAGTACAAATAGGACAAACCTAAACTATACCAAACGTATGCATTTTAGATAGGCATTTCAACGGATATTGTTAATGGAGAATTTTTTCTTTAACAAATTAAAAGATTGAAGATAAGATTGAACCTTTTAAGACATTAGGAACAAAAATGTAACCAACCACATACATTTTATGGTATGTTGCGCGTGCTACTTTATTTATCCAATGCTTCACTTCTTTCTTCTACCACATTTCTATCATTTCATATCAAATTAACTAATACTTGTCTATTAGAGTTGTCAAAATATAATTTAGTAAATGATACTAATGATAGGACGCACATAAAATATGTCACAATTCATATGAATTCTTTGATGTGTATTTGACATGTCTTTCAAAGTATTCGTACAAGTCTTTTAATTTCTGTCCTTGCTTTTTTTTTTTAGTACAACATTTGTGGGGATGAAGATCGAATCATCGACGACCTCTGCGATGGTAGTACATACATTTATCCACGACTTTTTTGTCCATATTTTAAAGTTGATGAGATGTCTTCTTATTAGGAAAGAGTAATAAAAATCTAACATGATAAGTTATTTTAAAATGTGATAAGAAAAGATTTTCGATATGATATTTTATTTTAATAATATTACGTCGTGCAAATCATATTGTTTGAAAAGCATAAATTTATGAAATGTTATATATATCTCAACTAAAAGGTTACTAAACATATCTCCTTGACCAAGAAGTCATGAGTTCGAATCCTCCATCCCCACAATTAAGTTGTTGAATTCAAAAAAAAAAAAAGGTTATATATAAATGTGTGTTTGTATATATATATATATGCCCGTGCGCGCACGTACGTGTGTATGTATGTATGTATGTTACTAAAAAGAGTAGAAATAACACTCAAATGATGTGAAACCAAACCATTTTTCTTTAATTTAAAAAATATAAATTCAATTATTTAAAAGGGATAAATCAAATCCTGGCTACCATTCATTTGAAGATGAAAGTATCTTTAAGACTTTATTTATTCTCGTGAACTTGAGCATATAGCTAAATTGGTTAAGACCATATATATTCTCAACAAAAAGATTAAACACTCCTATATATGTTGTTGAACTAAAAAAACTTTATTTATCCACAACTTCATTATTTTATTATCATTAACTTTAAAAAACAAGTAAAATTTAAAAGTCAATATGAACATAACTGTACTAAAAAAAATGAGCATAGCTAAACTTGTATAAATTATATATTCCCAACTAAAAGGTTGGAGATTTGAATCTCTACTTTGACCTGTTAGTTAAACTAAAATATTTTTTTTTTAATGTATAGTTTTTGCAATTAGATAAGCATTTAAAAATAACTCAAAAAAAAGAAAGAAAAATATAAGCATTTAAGAATATATTAAGAAAGATGAAAAACAATAAATTATCTTTAAACATAAAAAACTAAAAATAAAATGGACATTATTATTGAAAAGAAAAGAAAAAGAGAGGGAATTAATGATTTATTTATCATATTGTATTTATGGAATGCCTTTTATGCTGACCAATAACATGAAGACACGTCATAATCCAATTCCCTCTTCCATACTCCATTTTGTGTTCACGTGTACTGCCCATTCACCATCCACGTGTCTTGTAAGACCATGTCCAATGAAAAACTCCAAATCACATAAAATCTAAAATAGAAGAATATGAAAATTAAAAACCCTAATGACATTGACAAATCATCCAATGTTTTAATAAGGGATCTTTTTTGTTTTTAAAATAATTCATATCTTGAAAATTTAAGTTAGATATGATTTTGATGGCTTTAACATTTATATATATTTGAACAATTTGTTAAAGTTTTTTTTTTCCTATAGGACGTAAAGAAAATATAGAGTGAGATTTTTTTTTTAGTTCAATATTTGTGGAGATGGAGGATAGAACTATCGACTTCTACGATGGTAGTATATGTTTTTATTCCAGTGAACTATAATTGGATTGACGAGTGGGAAAAATTCAATTGGACAAATCTTTGTTATTGTAATTCCTCAATATAGCTTCATAATAAAAAAAAATTAATCATTTTCAAAATTGTGATAGGATAATTATTATAAAAGATTAAAGGCTATTTTGCATTATGAAACCATTATTCACAAATTTAGAAAGAATAATTCATGAGAACTCTTATGTAAAAAAAAAAAAAACAATTGCCAAATATTTTAGTGAGAATTTGTTCTATTAAACATAGAAATTTGTTTAGATTGCTATATTACCAAAGTAGCCCTTGTATTTTGATAATTAAATTGATATATGTTTTAATAGTTAATTTGAAATATAAATATGAATTTTAATGTAAACCACATTCCCTCATATCTTTACAATTTGAATGTTACAGGTAACACACTAAAAATTGTAATTCAAATGGAAAGAGTTTTTTCAGTTTTCACTCACATATTTTTTCAATCTAAAATTACTCCGAACTAAATATGCTTAATTATAAAGTTCTTAATGAATGGACAACCGAAAAGGAACATGAATTTTATTTATATAAATAGTACCTATTAATTTTTAACAAGTTTTTTTAATCATATTTTAACATTTTTTATTTTACCATAGGATCGGCTCATTGATGTATCTCTACTTAGAAGCCTACTAGAAGTTGCTCCTTATCTACATTTTTTATTGCACCGAAAATTTCTTCTCGCCTTCTTTAACACGCAATTCAAATATCTATACAAGTTTCTACTTAAATTATCCCTAAATCCATGTCATATTGAGAGAAATCTCATTCTTACACCATTATTTGTAAGGCTTAAATCCCAATCCTAGTCCAAATGATGTGATTTTTAATTATTCCTATATATAAAGAATATATATTTATTTTCTTTTTAGAAAAATATTTCATAATTTTTTTTTAATTAGAAAGAAAGAAAAGAAAGGAAAAAAAAAAAAAAGAGAGAGAGAGATAGTTTGGTTCTCATCATTTTAATTACCTCTTTTTGAGGGTGCCCAAATTCCCCAAAATTTGGACCTTTCGGCCAAACCTTTATCTCTCTTTTTATCGTGCTTTTTTGTAAAGTGCTTTTTTATGATTGTGGTTCCTGAAACTCAAAGATCCATTTGAAGTATACTTTATTTCTTTTGGATGGCGACTAACGTTGTTGCTATCATTGAACGGTATAAAATTCTTCAAAACAAATTTTAAGCAAGTAGCATCTTTTATTTTAAGGGTTAAATTACAAATTTAATTAGTAAATTTAGGTAGTAATGTTTTTTTGGTCTATAAATTAAAAAAGTTTAATGGATATTTTTAATTTAATTATAATAGTCTTTGTTGTTAGCACCAATATTAAAATAATGACGTGATACGTTGATTGGACTTAAAAATAATGATTTGATATCACGTGACATGATATAACACGTGACATAAAATATGACTATGGTAGTTGTATGAAATAATTAAAATAATGTATTACCAAACCGAGCATAGCTTAATTAGTTAAGTCATATATTATAAAATCAAAAAGTCTTGAGTTCGAATCCATACCCTCACATATTGTTGAAATAAAAATTTAAAAAAAAAACTCTGAGATAAAGTATTATATATCAAACGAGTTAATTAAATTTCTAACTCATACTTGTGTTTGAAAGTTATTTTTTAAGGTTTTTCTCTAATAATTTCATTTTTCTTTAATTAAAAAACAAATCATAAATTTGGTGGCTAAAAATATTGAAAAATATGGTGAATCAACCATAGGTAAATGTGTCATTTTAATTTCTCTCTACTTTTTTCATTTCCACAATGTTCCATTTATATATTAATAGCTCAAATATTAAAAATTGATATATTATCTTCTTTAGAACAAATTATTTGGGCTAGAAGAAAACATGATAAAAGGGACACGTGGAAGGATCTGATTGGGTTCCAAAGGATAAGGACAAAATTCAAAAAGCAATGTCTCAATCCAAAAGTGAGAGGAGAAATTGGAAGGATCTCATTTCTTTTTCTTTAGCTTTGTTCAACGTCTCTTCTCTCTCTCTCATTTCATTATCATCAAAATAAAATTTTAAAAAAAAGATCATTTTTTTGGTTTTATTTGCACTTTCGTTTAGTGTTGATTAAGGAAATGTTTGCGTGATGAACTAAAAATAAATTATTATAAAGTTATGATTTTTCATCGATGTAGATCCTCCACGTCCCCCTAGGCTTATTTTTCCTAGGTATGTTTTTTTTTTTTTTTTTTTCATATAATAATGTTTTGAGAAATTTTGTGTTGAAGGAGAAATTATTAAACGAGATTCACCAAAGTACGTGACTAGTAGGTTTACATCATTAGATGTATGAGAAAGAAACTACAAATGTATTTTGCATCTATATCCTATAGTCAGTAGAAGATACGTAGATTTTCGAATTCGCCTCAAACGGTTATTAATGAACATTCACATTGTGGCAGCCTTATGATCAATATTTTTTTTGTGTAGAAGACATGATT
>JAOANK020000003.1:2702429-2731819 GCA_026257165.2 Telfairia occidentalis
TTTATTTGTGAAGAATTTTTCATAAAATACTTTTGATTTTCTAAAATTACTCAAGAAACTATACTAAACACACTTTAAATTGTTAATTTTTTTTCAAAAATGCTCTTAGAAAAAATAATTTTATTTCAAAAACACTTTTTTCTATAGTTATTCTAATGACATATCGTTAAGTAGGGTCCTTTTAACGTACAAGAGACAAAATTAAAATACTAACAACTTGGGAGAGAAAATTAAAGATATCTCATAATCATTGGCCTTGATTCATACCAAAAAAAGAAAAAAAAAAAAGGACGCCCTACTGTCATACCAACAAATACCAAAAGAAAAAAAAAACGCACACACAACCACACAAAATTGAGTTTGATTGAAACCATTACCAAAGAATAGTATAGTAATTATTTAAATTTAAAACTAAAAAACCATAAGTTTTCCTTAAATGAAATTTAATTGTTCCATGATAGAGTCAACATAAACATAACTCAGAAGTTAAGAGATTTATTCTTTTCTTTAAAATCGGAGTTTCAAATCTCCACCTCACATTTATTGTACCAACAAATATATATTGATAAATTTGCACCTTAGTAAAAGGTAAAATTTTAATAATTTCATCGAAAATAAAAAAAGAATAGTAATGAAAGAGAGTCACGAACAATTTCTATTAACAAGTTTTCACTATTTTTTTAGTTCAACAACATGTGGGAGTGGAGGATTCAAAGTCATGAATTTTTTATCGGAAAGATAAACCTTAATTAATTAAGCTATGTTTTAAGTCGGTTGTTTTCACCCTATTTGAAAATTCGTTATATTGCATATTGAAAACTTTAAATTTGAATAAAGAATTTAAAGTTTGTGTTTGAAAAAATGTATTTTATTATAAAAATCCTATGTATAGTCTACAAGTGTGGCTCTCAATGGCCAAATAAAATTCTATTACAAACAAGGAAAATTATAATAAAATCTTAAAAGGGAAAACAAAACAAAACAAAAACAAAAACAAAACTCTAATTAATAAGACAAAGATTGCTAAAAGAGTAAGGGAAAAATCTTACATAAAGTAATAATGGTAATAGAAAAACTAAACTAAATTATAGATTTAAGGTCCATATTTAGAATTCTTTGTATTAATTCAATCCTTTTAAAATTTTCTCTCTTAGCAATTTTCATAATTCACTTTTCCTTCCCATTTTATTTGCTCTCTCTATTTGATTATCATGCCTCTCTTTCTTTGTTTAAATAATAATAATAATAATAATAATAATAATAATAAAATCGAACTCTTTTTTGTAGGACAACAAATATAGAGGTGAGGATTCGAACTTCAATCTTTAAGGAAGAAGTAGATATCTTAATCGCTAAGCTATGTTCATGTTAGCAATTAATTCTTTCTGCAGAAGTGAGTGACTCGTACTTTCAAGATCTCTAAATGTTAAAAGATTCCATTATAAATTATGTTTTTATTTAATTCATGACATATGGGTAAATTATGAATGAAATAAGTAGGTACTCTCTAGTACTATAAATTTTCTCTGCATTAAATAAATTAATTGTTAAATCGAACATAGTTCAATTGGTTAAAGTTTATCTTCTTTATTAAAATATAGTGGGTTAAAATCTTCTGTCTCTTGTTGTTAAACTTTAAAAAAAAAAAAAAAAGCAAATTAATTAGACATAATAATTTAACTTGAATGGGAGAAGTTTTTCCATCGTTGTTTCTTCTCCACTTCAACGCTCCTCTATATAACAGTCAGAGCACAACAAAAATTTACAGGTAACTGCAAAATCCTTCTGTCTTCTCTGTCAACAAACATTCATATAAACGCGACACGAACCCACCAACAAAACAAAAAGAAAAAATGGAATCTCTCAAACGGTGATCCACAGAATCGCTTCAACTAAAACTTCGTCATTCATACCGTTTCGGTTCGTATTCACAGCCAACTGAAATTATTTCTTCGCTGCATTTGCATTGTGTTGAAAATGGTGTAAGGATCGGATTCTCGAGGAATTGAGGTGAGAAAAATAGCTCCATTCGAATCTCTCGTTCATATTCTTCTTGACTTTTCTTTACATGTATGTGCAGTTAGAGAACGCGTTTCTGTGTTTGTTTGCTTATTTAATGATTTATGGGGGGGCGTTGCTATTATCGGTCTAAATTTGGAGATTGTGAGGCTTTTGTTAATGCTCTTTTTTTCAGCAATGTCGGCTTTAAGTGGTTGTCATGTAATTAATTAAGATCGATAGTTTCGAGAGAAGTGGTGGGGCGACTGGGAATTGATTTTGATTCTAAACATTTTAATTGTTCATCGTTCCCACCTACACTCTTTTTACTTGTGAAGCTCCCGGCTCAGGATTCCGCACTTGATGGCTTCAGCATTCTGTACTTGACTTGAGTTGCTTTCGAAAGTAAAAATTGTCTCTACAAATTAACACAAGTCGTTCTTTGTTTTCACCCACGTGATTAATACATGTTTTGTGTTTGTTATCTTTATCTTAATAGGCCACTGAAAAAGAAGATGCACTTTATTCGTTTAGATAGTATTTATAAATTCTTTTAAGGCTTTCTTAATCGCGCTTGTATGGTTTTACGATTCCTTATTCTTTGACTTGAGCTGCTTTTGCTTTTGATACTGAAAATTGTTGTTACAAACCATCACGAGTTGTTTCGAGGTGCTTTGTCTGCATCCGCATAATTAATACTCGTTCTTGTGCTTTATCTTATGGATCATTGAAAAAGGGGGTGTACCTTGTTGGTATAGACAGTATCTCTCGATTCTTTTAAGAAAAAATAAGGCGGGTTTAATATCAAAGTGGACAAATTCAAATCAAATTATATTTGCTTAGATTAGATGTTTGATATGATATTTCCACAAGCTTTCTTAGCAAACTTCCATAATAAAGTGTGTTACAATTGGAATATTTAAGAAAAGTCTGGTTTTCTGTTTGTAATTTGGGTAGTCAAAAATTCGAAGCATTCCATGTTGATTTACATTTGTAATCTTTGTAAATGGATGGATTTCAAACATAGGTGTTAGCAAACAGGATTTGGAGTTTAGCTGTCTTTGTTATTGGTGTGAAATCCGGTTTTCCTTGTCCACTTAATAATTTAATTTAATCACCTTCCTCTTATATATAAAGTTAGAAATTTTCAGGTTGAATAACCTTTTGACACATTGGAGTTCATGGTCTTTCTTTTTCTTCCATATTTTCGTTACTAACAAGAAGAAGGCTGCTCCATTGAAATGGGATGCTATCAATTTCCATTTCTAAGGACCATACGGACAAACCAAAGATCTGATTGATTATTAAATTCTCTCTCATTTCTATATAACCTCTACATGTAAGTTCCATTACAGTTTGAGATTGCTAAACAAATTTTCAGGTTGAAATTTCATCTCTCTCTTTCAGTCTTTCTTATTAACATGCCCGCTTCCTTCTCTTCCATTTCCAGGGATACCTTGTTGTGTGGAGGGTCTAAGAAACACAAATAGTTTCGTGGCTCCATGAAGTGACAGCTCTTCAAGAGCCATCATGGCTTGTACTTCAGTGGCTATTGGAAATTCTCCAGCTGCCTCAATCACAAAAGACTTCAAAGGGCTTCATCGTTCACATTCAAGCAAGGACCTCCGTGAACGAGCTTGCATCAAAAGATCTCATTCCGATAACCATATTGGCTACTCTGCAACCAAAATCCATGCCACTTCAACACAGCCAAAGCCAAAGAACAGCAACAACAACCACAACTCCATTGGAATGGGAATGGGAATGGGGATTTTTCCTTTGAAATTTTCAGGATCTTTTCTTCCTAATTCAATCAGATCATTTTTGTTTGACATGGAGGAGACCTCCAAGGACCTGAGTAGTGAGGAGGAGGTGACAAAGAGAGCAAACTGGATTGAGAGATTGTTGCAGATTCGAAGTCATTGGCGGATAAAACAGAAAAAAGAGAAAGGAATTGAGAATGACATTTATGGAGATGATGAAACGGCTGAGAGTTTTTGTGGTGGAGATGATGGTGGCTGTGAAGTGGACTATTATGACTCTGAAGATGAAGGGGAGCTTAGTTTTGATACTGAATCATTTGCAAGATTTTTGGTTCAAGTTCCATTGTCTGATACCAAGCTATTTTCTCAGCTGGCTTTCCTGTCAAACATGGCTTATGTTATACCAGAAATAAAGGTAATCACTCGGCCATTCACATTTTTGCACGAATACAAACAGATATGGTGACACGTTATTTTCTAAAAATCACTTCGACCTGAGAAAGATATAGTTATTGAAATATAAATTTTATGAATACATATCACTTTTATGTTAGAAGGAAATTTGAAGTCAATAAGCTTATGTAGTATATGCTTGCAAAAACAAGTTTGATATATTTCACTATAAAAGTTTATTTTTTTTCTTCTATATTACTGTTTGTTATACATAACAAAGTATTTGATATGTGCCTAACAACTGTCATACTTGTTTTCTATTTGTGTAGCTAGTATCTTACACGTCTACTGGACACTTTATCCAAACTAAAGGGACCGTGCTTTGTAGCGTAGTTTGATATTAGAAAGTTTTAATGTGTATTTTGATATTCATTGAACTCCATTGACGAATTACAGGCAGAAGATTTAGAAAGATACTATGGCTTGCAATTTGTTACATCCTCCTTGCGGAGGAAAGCAGACGCTGCAGCCATTAATATCAAAGAAAAACTGGATCAGCATTCCACTTGTATTTCTGACGAGGCCTTCGCTGTTTCTGAATCTTGTTCAGTGGAAGCCATGGACTTGGAGAGGACACAACAAATCCCCACAACTGTTGCTTATGAGATTGCTGCAACAGCTGCATCTTATGTTCACTCGAGAGCCAAAAATCCTTCATCTCTTCCTTTAGAATCACAAGGAAAGGGAGAGAGCTCGACTCGGGCATATAATCCCGAGGTTGCTGCTTATGTTGCAGCTTCAACAATGACTGCTGTGGTTGCTGCTGAGGAGGTGCAGAAGCAGGAGACTGCAAAGGACCTTCAATCTCTTCACTCTTCTCCTTGTGAATGGTTTGTTTGTGATGATACTGACACCCTAACTCGATGCTTCATTATTCAGGTGCTTCTTCTAATCTCTTTACTCTCAAAGTTGTGTCTATTTAGTCTCTATATTTTGAAGAGTTTCTAATAAGGGCTTTGAACTTTGAAGGTTGTGTCTATTTGGTCTTTGTAGTTTAAAAGTTTCTAACAAGTCCAGGAACTTTCAACTTTATGTTTGTTGTTTACTCATTTCGTTTATTAGCATTTATGTGGTATTCTAACTATACTATTTAAATATTATATGGCGAGCTGATTTCGGATAGATTCAAGTGTTTGATGGTGTAAATGTTCAACTAATGAAGTTAACAATAGAAACTTATTAGATTCAAAATTGAAAGTTAAAATATTTTTAAAGTATAAGAACTAAATAGATACAACGCAAGACCTATCAAAGAATAGGATACCCTAAAAGTTTAGGAGGAAGACTTATAATTTAACTAATTAGTTTTTGTGATCTATAGGGATCGGATTCGTTGGCATCTTGGCAAGCAAACCTCTTTTTCGAGCCGACAAAATTTGAGGTAAGGCAATAGCTTACTTCTATTATTGGATATGTGAAATTTTCTAATTGAAAATGGACTTAATGTAGGGAACAAATGTGCTTGTTCATAGAGGAATATATGAAGCTGCAAAGGGAATATACAAGCAATTCATGCCAGAAATTATAGACCATATGAAAAAATATGGAAACCATGCAAAGTTTCAGTTTACTGGCCATTCTCTTGGAGGCAGTCTTTCTCTTTTGGTGCACTTGATGCTAGTGAAGAATGGGATTGTCAAACCTTCCATGCTGCAGCCAGTTGTCACTTTTGGCTCGCCGTTCGTGTTTTGCGGTGGACAAAAGGTTCTAAACGAACTAGGTTTGGATGAAGATGATATTCACTGCGTCGTAATGCATCGAGACATCGTTCCAAGGGCCTTCTCCTGTAATTATCCGAACCATGTTGCTGCTCTACTCAAGCGTTTGAGCGGATCATTTCGGTCGCATTCTTGTCTCAATAAAAATGTAAGCAATCTTGGGGTATGCTCTTTTATTCAAGTTCATAGTGTTTGTTGGCATAAAGACACATTTCATTATTTCCCGTCGAATTTAGGCTAAATTATACAAAATATCGTTGATCTATGTAGCTGGTTTCAGATTTGCTCTCGTATCTTTGTATTTATGCAGAAATTACTATACTCTCCATTGGGCAAACTATTCATTTTGCAACCTGATGAGAGATCATCTCCTCCACATCCTATGCTCCCTCAGGGCAGTGCCATCTATACTTTGGATAGCACCCAATATGGATACTCTAAAGACCTTCTTAGGGCCTTTCTAAATTGCCCTCATCCACTTGAGACACTCAGTGACCCCACAGCTTATGGCTCAGAGGGCACCATTTTAAGGGACCATGACTCAAGTTTCTACCTCAAAGCCTTGAATGGGGTCCTTAAACAACATACAAAGATGATTGTTGGGAAAGTCAGAAGGCAGAGGAAATTGTTGTGGCCATTACTTTCTTCACCATCCTCAGAGTTATGGAGCCATGATGGAAATTTGGACAACAATAATAGCTTAATATCCAATGAGATAATGACAGGTGCTTAAAGTCCATTTTTCATGAGCTCTGCCTTCCACTGGCTCAGTTTTCAGCCTGGTAATCATCTTGTAAATCACCTTTGTAAATGCATACAATAACCATAATGTATCTTTCCAGAAAGGGAAAAAGTATATTTACTTTTAGATCTTCTGTAAAAAAAAGTATACAAAAAAGTTAATTAGATTGAAGGAGACAAAAAAAAAAGAAAACCATTTTTTGCTGATGAGCCATTGAATGACATGAACCTGCCTCGTGTCTTCAACCAACTTAGGCATGAACTTTCGATCAAATTCACATGACGAAATTTGAAAAAAGAGGAGTGTTTAAAAATTTTGATGACTTTGCTAATTTCATTATAACTTGAATCAAGCTTACCTAGGGTGTGTTTGAAAGTAACTTTTGGCATGCCAAAAATTTAGGTCAATCGCCTAAATTTAATCATGACAAAAGTGATTTTGACATCACATACTTAATTGAGATGGATTAGAATTTAAATAAGTGATTTTGACATCACATACTTAATTGGGATGGATTAGAATTTAAATAAGTTAGACTCGAATGGACTCAAATGATGTAAATTTAATTTAAAAAATTCAAAAATTGTTTCTTTTGAAAAGATCTTATTTATAATAATGAGAATATTGTTTATGGAATTATAAATAAAAAGAAGTCATACATTTGCAACACCATGATAATGGCTCTCAACAATCACCAACATTTACTATATAAAGTTGTTGATTTTCTTTTATCTTGAAGTGATTTTTTTTTCCCTTTTCATTTTTTAGGGGAGATATGGGTTGATATGCTAGAGGCACTAAATACATGATTAAGAAGTACATCAAATTGCTTATTATATAGAAGTCTGGCCTCTCATTGCTTATCATTGTTTTCAGTGTTTCAAATCAAGTGAAAATCCTATTTTTAAGAAAATGAAAGAACTGCTTTTTCTTCACTTGTAGGAGTGGCTGCTAATTGTACCTATTTCAGCACACAATTCACTATCATCAACAAGTTTTCATGGTTGTCAAATCGAACATAGTTCAACTAGTTAAGTCATATACCCTAAGGCCAATCCTACATGTTGTTTAACTCCAAAAAAAAAGTTTTCATTGTGGTAAAAGAAGAGAAATGTCTCATGAAAATCATTACCTACTATTCACTAGTCGTTGAATCGATTGTAGAAAGTTGTGTATTCAAGAATGTTCATAATTCGATAGATACAAGTAAAAGGTTTTTATTGAGAAGTATTCTATTGAGCATTCGTGAATACAAAATCATGAAATCAACTATAGAAGGCTTTGTATTTAAAGATCCTCATAATTCGATAGATACAAGTAGAAATTTTCGATTGAGCATCCTTGAATACGAAATCGTGAAATCGATTGTAGAAGGTTTCTTATTCAAGAATGTTGTAGTTGAATGGCTTAGACATTTCCTCCGGCGGCTAGGCCCCTGCTTTAGGCACAGGCTTTCTCGAACAAAGAAGAATGAAAGTGAATATTTCACTGTTTTTGTTCTGACTTTTGAAGCGTAAGCCGCTAGCAAAAATGTTTTTGAATTAGCTCGAACAACAAGGGTACTATGATGTTCATTCAAGTTCGATCAAATCAATGGCTCATTCATCATCAGAAGAATAGGAAGACTAACAGGCTAAGCACTTTGAACTCGTTTAAAAAATTTTCTTGAGATAGAGATGGTTTAGCCTTTTTATCCTTTTGAAAGTTTATCCATTTAGTAATGTTCATCTCATGGAAGACCATAAAGAAAGAGAATTTAAGATTCATGGACAAAGGTTGAAACATTATGGAGGTGAGGAGGTTAGTGTGACCAGACTTTCATCTCCCTCCTTAAACCCTAGATAGATTCCATAGAGGTGGTTGGCCTCTAATTTTAATGAATCATCTTGTAGGCCTTTTACTTTTCTGTCATTTTATATTTAAAGATTTTGTTTAATAACTTCATTTTCATCTAGGTTGTTGTCGTTGTGTATTGTATCTATTTTTGTTTCTATGATTTTAGGAGAATCATCTGAGAAGGAATTGTAAAAAGAGTTGACATGTGATCTATGATAAGGAATATAGATTCATTCTGTTTCAGTGGAGTATGAAAAACGATTGGACTGTTGGGTGCTTCAATTGAAAAATAAATAAATTAGTGGGGTCATGCCAAAAGGCACCGGCATAAGACCCCATCGTACATCTTGTAGGCTAAATTGACACCAACAGCCTAAAGAAAGGTGTAGGTTGATCTCTCAAGTTGAGGTTGGTAAGGTACGAATACTTGTAAGGATTAGTGCAAGCGACCGTAATCCACAACTAGGTAGAAAATTCAATTGTATGGTTTGATTCATTATGTGTTACTTATCTCTAGCTCGTTCGTACCGAGGCACTACCTAATTTGAACATTCCAAGAACTTGGTTCTTTCCATATTCCTTCATGGCCTAGTCTCTCGAGCACAAAATTGTCTTGTGGGTATAAATATGCGAACAAATGTGAGATGAAAACTTCTACAATAAAACTGTATAACTAGACTAAAAAAAAAAAAAAAGAAAGTAAAATATAATTATAAAGACAAACCAACACCTTAAGGCACGAGTTGATGACAGTCATGCATCACCTGTAAGTCAAATTTTTGTGTGAAATGTTAAATGAAAACAATTCATAAAACCCATTAGAAGCTTGTTCCCATCAAACCTCAAGGATAGAGATCCTGAAGTTCTATCCTATTAAGTTTTCCTTCAATGTTTTGAGTAAAGTAGTTTTGAAGTATCCCAATAGTGTTTTCTTTTTCTTTTATTAGGAATTTTTTCTATTTGGGTTTCTCCATAACTCACTCTATAAACTCTCATGTCCTCTACTTATGTTACCTATAATTTAATAATTCTATAGATAGTGGTTGTAGTAGGATGTTTTATACATAATTCAAACAAGAGAATCACTCCATCTCCTTGTGCTCTTGTTCTTATTTTATAATAAGATTATAAGAATATAAAGTTTTCCTTCGTCTTTTTTTTTTCTTTTTATTTTTTAGTACAAGTTTTCCTTGTCTGTTAAATACAAGAGTTGAGTATAAAACTTTAGCTCTTTTACTCCGCCCTAGAGAAAAATAGTCATGGCTGGTGGGTGACTGCAAATTTTTATAATCTGATAGCACAAAAATAAACATTGCCTTAAGATTCTTCAATAAATTTGGGATTAGAGAAATCTACTCAACAACTCAGAATAAGTCTTCTAAAGTGTATCCCTGCATTTGGTAAACAACTCAGATGAGCATAAAATGAATGATTTTGAAAATAGATCTGTGAAGCATTTTATGTTTAATGCTGCTGCTGCTGCTGTCATTGCTATTCTGTCAAAGTCATAATGTGCAAAGGAAGGAGTTTGTAAAATAGAAAGGAAAAAAAGCTATTACAAAGTGAAGTGAGACTCTAAGTTGGCAACCCTAATGTAATGTATTTTGTGACAGAATTCCAAGGAAACAAATCGTGTTGTGATGACATGGGGGAAACACCCCAAATTCCAACCCAAATGATTTCTACTTTTTTCTAACTTCATTAGTTATAAACGTATCTAAACCATAAAATAAGCATCTTCTTCTTCTAATCGACCGAGACCCGCGACCTCCTTCCTTTCTTCCCTGCCACTTTCTGTCCCTCTAAATGGGATTTCACTCTTTAATATACATACAAAGTACTTAGCGCCATTGATTTCTCCATGAGAACGTCTGTCAAACCAGAAGATGATGTTTCACTTTACCACAAGAGGGTAAAAACTAGCTTTCATGGACCTCATCCATTGTCATCACCTCCCACGGTTCAAAATGCAATAACCAGGTAACCTTCCTCACTTCTCAACCAAAAATTCCTCTTCCACGTCTATTTTCCGAAATAATCAAATCCCCTAATGTGGATGCCCTTGGGAGGAAAGACAGTGTGCCTAGTGCGGGGGTTCCTGATGCATAATGTTCATATAGAAGTTAAAGATACACGGCTACAGCTCGTGAGATGCTGCAAGCTGCATGTAGAATCGAAGAATGCAACCGACATAGCCCGACAGTCCTGACATGTCTTCTTTTCAGTGGACGCTTCTCCATCTTGGAAAATAGTTCAGTCGTGAAGGAAAATAAGCTAAGGCTACCTCTGTAGATGAGGTGAAGGAGGTTCTTCGAGAGTACGTTGATTTGAGCTACCATGAAATCTTTGATCCTCAAATGCTCTACTCATTCTGCCTCCCTCATTCATTTGTGGCACTTCGTTTAGATTAGCAAAACCTACAGGTCCGAGAGATCCGAACTCGAGCTGTTCTGCAGGTGAATACCCAGCATTATGATCCAACGGATAAAGCATCACAACAGAGGGCATGGAAGGTCCATTAGAAGACACCACGCCGGGATTCATGCCCGGTAGGGGATACATGCCATAAGCCATACCACTAGAACCACTCTGTGTAGAGTTTGAGCGGATCGGACCATTTTGAGATTGGTAAGGTATGGAATCATGTCTATGTGAGCTCCATGCCCTTTCAGATCGACTCTCACTTGCAGACAAGCGGTCTAACCTGGAATTTGGCTTGTCGACTTGGCCACGGCGTCCAGAGGATCGTGATTTTGAATTGACGTTCCAGTTCCCATCTCTATCACCATGACTATCACTTCTGTCATAGCTATAGTTTCCTCGTCTAGCATTTGACGAATGCCGCTCACGCGAAGAAGCCTTCTAAAGCAAATTAAAAGAAGCAAGTAAAAATCTAACTTCTAAAGCAAATTAAAAGAAGCAAGCAAAAATCTAAGGAAAGAAAAATATACATGTTAGGTATAACTCGAACCATGCTCCAAAAAGCAAGGAACCACCTTAACTTTAAAAACAATTGAAAAAAGCAAGTAGTAAAAAACTGTATTGAAACAAAAATGCAGACATTTCCAACAAGAGAAACTTTTGATGGAAAGAAGAAAAGGGAAAACAAAAGAAAAACATCGACACCAACAAATAACCATTAAAATTTACTTACAAGTTTATTTCTAAATAAACTTCTTTTGCATATAACAATAGGAAATAAATGGGATAGGTACAGAGACTCAATAAAGACTGTTCTAACAAATACGACTATATTGCGTAAGGAAATTAATGAATCCATCCATCAAAACTCCAGAAAAGATGAAAGATAAATGTAGTGAAATACTATCTGATTAGTGCCCACTCGAATTCCATAACTTCATGAGCAAAAATGTCACAAATCTACATTATTTCAGAAAAAAAATAGGAAGTCCAAGATATGAGTTTAACATCCAAGTATTGGACCTAGATTTGAAAATTATCTTCATAATTCATATAGCAGCTGAACCAAAAAAGTCATTAAATAAGTGGAGTGGTTTTCTTACAGGATTTGGCAAGTATGTTCCAGTCCCACTGCGATGTCTCGGCATTTCATCAATGTAATGCTGATATATATTAGGCCTGCTAGAAACAGACTGGAGAGGAGCAACAGGGACAAGACGAGACCCATAACCCAGAGTAAATAAATTCATGTTGGCTGAAAGGGGTCTTCCAGGACCATCCCATGGAAAACGACCCTGTAGGTAGACAGGAGGTACGACAACAGGTGAAGGATAAATCACAGGTGCCGGATGCCGAGAATTTTGGCAAAACCGTCCATACTGCAAATTTTGCCAATGACTGGCAAAATCACTATTAAGAATGTCAGGTTTGGGTTCTAAAGGTTCAATAAAGGAAGGCCCTCTCATAGGATTAGTGGTGGTTAAACCATCAGGCTTATTATGACCTTCAGACGAATCGGCATTCTGAGAAGAATCAACATTATCCAAGGAGTCCTCCTCACTGAAATGGCTAGTCGAGGCATCTGAAGTTCCTGCCTCTGTTGGAAAGTTATACACTGGGAGCATTGTAACAAATGGAACCGGTGGCCCTGTAGGATAAAATGCAAAAGGAACCACCCCAGAATTATCAACAGCTCTCTGTCTAGAACCTGGGCCCAAGAGCACAGGACCAAGAGGTATTAGTGGATCCGACCCAGCTGTCTGGGGTGGTTCATGTCCACCTATTTGATGTCTTGTAGCATGCACGGATGCTACTGATTGAGGCCCAGCACTTATTTCGGCCAATTCAGTACCCATAGTAGGTAGGTGATTCCAATCCCTGCTATCTTCATCAGTCACAGTAGATGAATGTTCAGAAACATTTTTGCCTTTCCCATAAGAGGATGGCAATTCAAATGTATTTGATTTCCATCCCCGTTTTTCCCTAGATGATTTTGAGGCTCTTGAAGACAATTCATCCCAAGAACTTTCTATGGTGGTCTTATTTCTTAGGCCACTAGAGTGCACAACACCTGTAGAGGGCTTAAAAGATGACAATCTATCATCATAACATGCTTCATTCTCTCTGTCATCCTGATAAGCACTTGCATTCCCATCCTTCATTCCCGTTCGATTTTCTTTGGCATGCTTTTTATGGGAAACAGTAGAACTGCCAGATACAGACATTCGAGATGAAGGAACAAAGTTAAAACCTCCGGAAGTTGACTGTTGTTTATCATCTGACTGAACTACTTCAAATCCCCCATTATCATGATCAAACCCAACAGTAGAATTCCTATCTTGCTCATGCCAAAAGTCTTGATCGCCCTCTCTTGAATTCATTTCTACAGAACTAAAATTTTCATTGCCCGACTCGATGCCATCTTCTGAACTTGTTAATCCCATGCCAGGGAAATAATGAGTCAATGAAGAAGGAACAAATCCTTGTGGGAAATGCATATTTGTGCCCCAAGGAGTCTCAATCAAGGGAATATTGGTGGGAACCATTCCACCCAAGTTCCTAGGAGCATAGCCCATAGGGGCTAAAACAGAAGAAGGTAATGGAAGAGGTAGGTGACCTGCCGTCAAGTTCAGTGGCAGATGAACCTGTCCATTAAAATTATGGGCTGTAGATGATGCCATCAAGTTAACTAGATCTTGCTCCTCCTGATGCATCGCCAATGTCCCTGAAATAGAAGAAAAATCCTCACCAATGGCCCCTGGACCAGACTCATCCTGGTAACTATTTGAACCACTGTTGGAATCACCAGCAGCATCAATGCTCTGGCGGGATGGGACATGTCTGACAATTGAAGGATCGTCAGTTGAAGATCTCAAGTGATTCTCCACACTATCAGATTCTAGGTTCTTCCTCCTGCTGGCATCCGTTCTGTTAGAATGGGCTTTCCCACTTTCAGGAACTCTGTTACGCCTTGATGGAGATGAAACTTCACTGTAGGAGTCAGTAAGCTCTGGGCTAGAACGTGTCCTTGCAAACAGAAACCTTCCCTGTACATCGTTCACATGGTTTTCAGGTTTAGAGTATCTCTGACTTCTATCTGTAAGGTTACCATGATTGTAGTTCGTTTCCTTCCTACTATGATCAGAGGACCTCGAGTTGTTTGAGCTGCCAGAACTCCTTTGTGCTTGATTACGAGAAATTGTAGAAGTGTCATTTCTGGATGCACTTTCCAAGGGAGAATTACCTTGAAGGGAGTTCACAGTATGAGAGCCACGGGACCCAACATCTTGGGATTCACGACCAGAGAAATTCTCATTTCTTTTGCTGTTTGCTTTATTTCTGAGATTTTCAAAACCATGTGAATGCTCTGAAGTTGATAATCTCAAGCACTTCAAGTCAATCTTAGGAACATCAGGACGCTGGCCACTACCATGTCTCTCCCAAGTGTTCAAAAAAAATTGATTCAATTCTAAGAGGATATCTTCTCTGGGGCATTCAAACAATCTTGCCAATCTTTTAGCTCCAAATGCAAACGCACTGCGTATCCTGAAGAAGTTACCTGAGTAACACATGCACCAAGATTGAAGTTGCTACCAGGCAATTACAAAAACAAAAGCATGCAGCAGAAAAACCATGCATTTCTTTAATAAACATGATGCACTTAAGTAACAAAAGTTCATAAATCCGTTTACCACAAGAATGGGAAAGAGGGAAACCAATCATCATACATACCCATTAAAAAATTTGGTTGTTCATTGAAGAGAGAATTCTAAAATTCATCATAGATGCCAAATATATTGTGGAATGCACACACAAAACCAGTAACAATATGTTAGGCATCCAACGGTGACTATATGAGGGAGGTAAAAGGGGAAAGAAATATATCTAAAAATTCATTAGAAAAGACAGCGTGCCAAATTGTCCTAGCAAGTTGTGTATGGTGCTTGGTTCACCTCTATCTTTCTAATTAACAGCAATCTCGTCATTGATCCCTATCATATATCAACTGTCTAACTTAAAATGACAACAGATATGAAACCCTTTCTAAATGTTTTGAAGTCCCAGATAATTTTTTTATAAGAAAGTCCCAGAAGATTCAAGACTTAATAACTTTCTGCACCCTAACCAAGTGCTCCAATATAAGATTTCCAGTTATTATATAGATACCTGTAACAAGAAAATCCTTTTAAGCAGAAGTACAAAAAGTTACTAAAAAACAGTGGAACCTGGTCAAGTCAAAACCAAACAAATGAAACACTAACAAATTTTAGCATTGAGGTTAAACCATAGTCAATTGTCTTATTCAGTAACAGTAAAGGCCAAAGACCCAAGCATACAATTCTTATCCTCATTGTAATGCCTAGAAATACCATCTCTTGGTTGAAACTAGCAACCACAGCCCATAATTTAATTATTATTTCAATGGTACCAATAATAGCTTACTACAAGAAATCATGATTTCTATGCCATCAAGAACAGATTGGTATCAAAATTTCAAAGATTTTAAAATTTATATACCTTTACTTACACTACGCCCAAGGTTGTTGTTTACACGCAAAGGATCTATAACGTTAAAATGTTTAGAAACAAAAGGCTGCCCTTGATTCTCTTGGCCTCCAGGAAAAACAGCATACACTGAACTGCATGCTTCAAGAAATAACTTGCTGAGAAGTAACTCTCCACCATCTTTACGCGGAGGTTCAGCTGCAAAAAAAGGCAAACACATTAAACAGTGGCTATTCCCAGACAACCAAGACATACATATCATTAGAAGAACTATTAATTTATCTTAAATTACAAGGTACCTGTTACATCTGGTAGGGAACTAATGGGTACAGGACCCCATAGGCTAACACAAAAGTTATCCCAGTCAAACTTGCTAAAAAACTCTAAAAAGCGATAAAGGACCTGTAATGCCAAAGAAAAGCTTTCACAGATTAGTGAATGAATAAAACCTAGAAAAACAAAAGACAGAATAAAACTAGTAGCAACCTCAAGGGGACCCGCAAAGGAATTGTTGAACACATGAAATATGTAGAGGACCAAGGTTTCCAAGGCATAAGTAGATATAAGTCCATGGTGTGCACCCAATATTCGACTCTCATAATAACACCAGGCTTTGATCAGTATTATACTACGCTTGAATAAGTGGTTTTGGTTTATTAAATGATCAACCTACAAAAACAAAAATAAATATATGACCAGCTGAAGATATGATTATATGAGTATCATTCTTATAACTTATAACAGTTGAAATGGATTTATTTTGGAAAAGAACTGTTGAAAGCGATTAAAGGCAGGGTTTCTGAGGAAACGTCACTCACCTCCTCCAGGAAACAAAGGGTGCACAATCCACCAAGCTGATCAAATGAGATGTCTACAACTATATTTTCCACAAGGCACTTAATTATCTTAACCTGCAAAATGTACAGAAAATATATGACATTAACATTATGATTTATGTGAAATACCATCCAGAGCCAAATGCGTATTAGTAGTAGTAACAATATATAAGACATGTAAGCTCACTGGTGAAAATATATTAAAACTTGTTACGTAAAAACTAATGTTACAGGAGATACAGAAGAACCTCAGATAACAAATAGCTCAAGGCATGTCCATGAATACAAGTTTAACACAACAAGAAACAAACATGCAAATACTTTGTTAACCAATGTTTATGAAGAAACCCAAACATGCTAGAATGTCAGCAGAATCATCTAGAGCATCTGCTAAGTTATGAATTATAATAATTGAACATTCCATTGTAACCAACATAAAGCCCTAAATCAAGTTACATGGACCTCCTTGTGAAAATGTGAAGATTATGTAATAATAGTTAAATTTAAGAGACTCAAAGAAAGGAAATGAGAAAGATCATTCTCAAAAGTAGTAAACGACGATTTATTGCTCACAGCTATTCCCTATTTTTATAAATCTTGAAATTTTCTCCATTCAGATTATTTCATCAGCAGAAGAGAGAGAATAAAATTCTCTCTCTAAAAATGTGTTATTGATAAAGGTAAGCACAAGTAAACTGCATGCTTGAACACGCCCTTTCAAACGATCTCAACAAATTCCAATTTGATACACCAACAAATTCAAACATCACTAAAATTATCAATTAATTATATTCCTGAAGTACTTAGTTGAACTAACATAATTTAACATGATACCAAGTAATGTTTGAATATTTTAGAAGGCTGGAAATACCTCATCTAAAAATACATAAATGCTCTCTGCTGAGTCTTTTTTTATAAGAAACAGAGGATCTATTCAAAAAAAGGGAGAAGAAAACAGCTTCTGCTGAGTTTATATAAAATCCAATCGTAATAGAATAGGGAAGTAGACAAGAAAATAAAATACTACGATAAAACTATACGAGAGAAATATGTGAGAGGGGACCTACCTCAGCTTTAATGTACTGAACTTCTTTCACACGAAATTCAGCATTCTCATTCTTCTCCTCACTTTCAAGCATATCCCGAACCTGATGGGCCCATGTCTCCTTCAAATTTTGATTCTTGCTAAATGCTGTTAAGTCAATGTCTCCATCAGGCAAATATGTTTTCAGTGGAACAGACCCAAATGTGAACACCTGCACATTTTAGTCATAAATTGAGCAAAAATAATAGAATGAATAGAAAGCACAACATGATGTAAAAAATTTGCAATGAACTACAACTGCACAAACAAAGTACTAACATAACAAAATGTAACCCAATTACTCTGTTTTTATTAGATGAGCTGAAATTAAAAGAGACACACATAGGTAAACAAAGGACAGAAAGGCAAGATATCTCCCCTCCAAGGTCAAAAAAATTTCATAAATGCTCCCCAATGGGCTTGAGTCAAAACATAAGTGTGATCGTGGAAACTCAATTATATCCATTAACAAAGTCAAGTTTAAATTTCTCTTGCATATTTCTCATCACCCAAGTGCATCTAGTTTTGAAGTTTAAACATGATAGTAAAGCTTATTTTCTTTTCCTTGAAATACAGAATGCAATTATTCCTTTGTTTCAGTTTGCACAGCAACTTGTTACATAATAATGCCCAATGAATCTACCTGCCCGTATGACTTGAAAAGTAACTTATAAGCATGATTAGTCAAAAAGAGAGCAATGTGCAACCACCTATGTTAATAAACCCCGAAATCATAACTGAAAATTATGGTAAAATACAATCTAGCTTTACATACTATAGGCAATGTCATTCCACCCTCAACAATTAAACTTAAAATGAGCTAATGCAAAACGGTAACCAGGGGAAAAATTGGTTTAAATAATGTTAACAACAATGGTAAGATCGTATAAGATCATCTTTATGAGTTGAGCTATATATTATAAAAGGCAGTGGTGCAATAAATACAAGATTTCAAAAATATAATTAAATAAGATATTCTAACACAATGACTAGCGATCATTCAACAGCATACGGATATTGACAAACGAACTCCTAATAACAATTACTTATCATCACACTACGCATTCAAAAGAGTGATGAACTACAGGGCTTATTAAGCCTAAGAGATAAACAACCACATTTCCCTATACTGAACCAAAAGGAGAGGGTTTTTCAATTCCATCGTACCTGGCAGGGGAAGCATTTCATGATCAGCCGCTGCACATAGTCTGCAACAGCATTTCGCCGCTCTTCAGAGGGAGGATTGGGCTGAATGCAGGAGATTAGCTCGGCGGTTCGCTCCTCCGCCTTTGACCATCTTTCAGAATCAAGCACTCGCATGACTGTAGCTGCCTCATCGGGCAAAAGACCGTTGGGCAATAGCCCACTTGGTGGCTGTGCCCACCCCTCATGTTCGCCCATGCAAGCCTAGACTTTCCCTCAACTCAATTAACTCTACAACGATTAGACCCCTTTTTCGAGAGCCTCCCCCCCCTCCACAAGAAGAGCAGCTCTATCTCTTCCTCCTTTATCCAGAAAGGAAGCGGACGACAAGCACAAAAATATGCTCAGAGGGAAGAAGCTGAGTAAAAAGAGATTGAAATTTGAGAATTTCCCCAAACTTTTGATTAGGTTCTCTTCAGTCAAAAAGGAAACTTCCAGTGCTCGATAAACCAAACAAGATAGGATTTGTTTCCCTTCTGATTCGTTTGCGTTTGAAGTTAAAATTTTGCCAAGCATATGCAATCCAAACAAACATAGAATAATCCTGAACAAAATCCCAGGATCCCCCGAGTTACAAATCTATTTCCCAAAAGAAAAACATACCCAAGAGGAAAAAGAAATCAAGAAGGCACCCAAATCTAATCCAAACACCAGGATGAAACCCTAAAGAGGCCGAAAAAGGAAACCCTAGAACTAGTTTACAGAAGGGGCCGTATTGTGAAACCCCAAAACAAAACAAACTATTCCAATCCCAAAAATGTCGGGAGTGTCGGCGAATCAAAAATGGAGGTTAGAAGCAGCGGAGAGGCAGAAGAAGAGGGAGCCTAGCAAATGTAGAAACAACAAAGTTTTGGCATCAAAGTAGACGAAATGAATGCTGAAGGAGCATGGATCAAAAAATAGGGTTTCTCAGAGCGAAGATAAAAGAAGAAGAAAATGAAAGAAAAAAAAAAGGGGGCAGAAGAATCAGAGGTAGTGTGTTAGGGAATGGAATATGGGATTGAAGGAAGCGATAAAGAGCGGTTTTGACGTTGAAGGAGATTGTAAATTTGAGGTTTTTCCCTTAGAAAACCAAAAATATTTCTCAATTTTCAAAATTTTTTCCAATATGAAATTTGTTTGGAAGAGAGAGACAGATAAAGAAAATGGTATGACAGAATCTCAATGGTGAGAGAAAGGGAAGAAAAAAAATACCTTTTAAAATTGAAATCAACCATATTTCTTGGGACTTGCTAATGGACTTCATCACCATAAATCACACATTTTTGCTAGAAGCCCTGATCCATTTACATCAAAGTAGCCCATAACATATAATCTCTTCACAATAAGCTATATATATATATATATATATATTTCCTTTTTTTTAAGTTTAAATATATACAGTTGTTTTTGTTGAACAACAAAAAATGATATATATATACAAAATTAATATTGAGTTTCAATAATTAATGCACTTCATTTATATAATAGCTTGAACTAACTATCATGATAGTTATATATATCATTGTTCATTTAATGTATTTTTTTTTGTTGATGATTTAAATCTTTCTATTGTCTTTAGAACTTTATCTAGAAGAAGAAATAAATATTTTATTATCATAGAAATTTTGGTTATGTTTTTTAATTGTATAGTACAAAGTTTTTTTTTTACTTAATTTGTTAAAGTATTAGATTTAAACGAATACTTTTAATTTTTGTTAGTTTGGTATTGATACACTTTTTAAGATATTAAATGTAACCTATGATATTCTTAAAATTAATTTAATCTACTACTTACTAGTTTAGCATGTTTTTACTTTTCTAAATAAGCTACCACTTAATCGCTAGTAAATGAATTAGTTTTTTATTAGCATAGTTTTAGGTATTAGTAGCTTAGCCAATGTGAGACCAATCACCTAGTTAAGGTGAGACGTGGTTGAACTAAAGATATCAGTAATTGACTAGTCTAAATAAGTTCTAATGAAAAATAAAATAAAATATATGTTATCATAGAAATTTTGATTTTATTTTTAATTACATTATATAAGTTTGTCTTAGAATTTTAAAATTAACATAAAAAATTATTATTATAGAGTAATATCGCAGTAATTCATATGATTTTGTTTGGCTAATAAATAAAGAAAATTTACATAATTTACATTTATAATTTGTTTTTTATAAGATGCAATTATATTGATTGTAGTTCTGTTTTATAATATAATTTTTCTTAATTACACATTTAAGTCCATATGTTTTGAAATTATTTGATATAGTCTTAATACATTTAGTTTATACGCTTAATTTATTGCACTTAGTGTGGATCGACTAATTTGGCTTTAATTATTTGACAGATATATTTAATTTCAACCACTTAGACTATGAATTGTTGTATCCTACATTGACCTTCATCTTTAAATTACTTCATGACGTGGCTATACTTCACCGTATTTTCTTCCTTTAATTTTTTTAAATACTTTAATTCAATAATATATAATCGTGATTGTCAATATGTGCATAGCTCAACCATTATTTATTTCGTCTCTCGAGTTCGAAGCATCAAATAGTGAGTGCATGTGATGATTTGATAATAAGTAACATAAGAGAGTTTTATTTTTGTAATTGACGGTATTACAAGTGAGAGTATGACAAACAATAATATTATCAAAGATCCCAACAAAATCTTAGATCACTCAATTCAAACGACATGAAATTGTATGTTATGGGTGAAAAATCTTATAACAAAATTAATTACTACGGAATGAGAGTACATCTAAGTAACGAGGAGACTTAACACGAAGAGGATCGAGCTCCAGAAATACCTTAAAGGATAGGGCACACAATATTTCAAAAGAGGCCTAGAAAAAGGGTTGAGAAGTTGTATGAATCCAGGTCCAAATACAAAAGATAAGGCGCAACCAGTCAAAAGGACCTTAATATCCACAAGAGCATATCGAGCTGGGTCAGGTTGGGCACACTAAAAAGGCCCAGACAAGTTGGTTCCACTCGAGGAACGACTATATCCAGCCTATTAGCTGGGCCCAATACAATCACCTCAACTCGAGCCGACTCGACTCCTTCCTCCAAATGAACCTACTAAATTTGGGGCAGATCAAACCCATCTGCTACTTGGAGCAAAGAAGCGAAGTAATTCCTAACCCAAGACAAAATGTTAAAGTCAAGAAGGAATCCAGTTCAGCTTCTAGGAGAAACATTTATAAAAAGGAAGAGACTTAAGCAAGGAAGGTATATCACTCAAATCCAATTTACTCGATAAATTTACTGAAGAATCCATTCTAACTTACACAGCGAAACCTCTCTTCTTTATTTTTTTAGCACGTCCTATTTAGAACTCAAAGACACATTGTACAACCTATAATATAGATCTTGTTCAAGTGAGGTCGTTGTTGATGGATATGCTAGATGTTGTTGATTGTCAAATTGAATTTCATATGTCAAGTGGTATTTGAGTGACATGTCTACCTATCCAAATATGTTAATAAAACAATAATTGAATGATACATCTACTGTTTGGTAACAAATTTGAACATTTTTTTAACATAAGAACGTAATTGAGAATTTTTAATATATTAAGGGTAAAATTGAAAATGTTAAAAAATTGAGGAACAAATTGAGAATTACCTAAAAAATTAAGTACCATTTGATATATTTGGCCTAACTAAAGGAACTTGGTGGTGATCAAGTAGGCAAATTAAGTGACATGTCACTTTAATGAAGGACACGGCATTCATAACTATCAATGAAACTATAAATAGGCCACATCATCAACCCTTTGTAAAAGTCTGAAGTACTCCTATTTTAACATGACTTAGAGGGATAAAATAGTTAATCCACTAAGTTACATTGGGACTTATTTAATAAAAATGTATTTGATCATATTTAACACCAACTTGAACATAGCTCATTATTTAAAGCATAGGTCATTAACCAAAAGTCTTGAGTTCGAATCTGCACCTCCACATGTTAATGTTAAGTGATAATTGATTGTCGTTGGAGTCTTTGACAACCACTCTCCAGTGAAACTAAGATGTATACATTATTATTATTATTATTATTATTTGGAGTTCAACAACCTACAAAGGTGAAGAGATACAAACTCATGACCTCTTGGTCAATAAAATATGTCTTTAACCAATTGAATTGTGTTCTATTTGACAGATGTATACATTGTTGAATGCTACATTTTTCATTCTTTATTTTTGTATTAATAATATTGGAAGATACTATAAGGAAGACCAGCAATACTTTACACTTTATATTTTTGTTCTTGTTTTTTTCCCAAATTTATCTCTTAATATTAATAATCTAAGCTGGGAGATCGATGGTACTATCGAACAAGCATTTGCATCCTATATGTGAAAGGAAAATCTTGATTGCTATTGTCTATTATATAAAAGATTATCTAAAAGATTAGGCAACGAAAGTTGAATTTTGTTGATGATAGAATAATATTCCCTTTTTTCTCCGGTAAAAGTTCAAAGTTCTCTTTACAAGAATAGCTTGGGCCAATAAAAAAACTGAAAGAATCTATTCTCGAACTGGTAAGATTTCAAAAGGAAAATCTACAAGAATTTTGTGTCTAACTTGGAAATGTAAAGCATTTAACCCACATTACAATCTAAATGAGAATGAATTACAACGATCGGCTGAAAAAGCAATTGGTTCTCACCTTCACTTTCAGGGAGCAAGAACCATTTTCTCTTTTGCCTTCTCTTCTATTATAGCAAGTTGCAAACTCCCTGCAAATTATTTCACACGCAAACCAGGGATATTCTTCAGACCCATCTTCCCGAGTACTAGTTTCGGAATGGCAGGAGGATTGTCGAGTCCCATGCTTCGACTGAACTCGTTGGCTAGTTCGACTAGCCTATACTTGTCCCGTCCAACTGTCTTGTTTGAATTGTAGTAACCAAGCCATGCCTGGTATGCTGCTTCTTTGTTCTTCATTTCAACATGGGACAGGGCACGGTCCACCTGTTCAACATTTGATGTTGAGGTTCACAACACAGATTCTATTGTATCGATTCTCGTATGCTAAACGCAAAAAAGAAGTTTCCAAAGAGAGAGAGAGACCTTTTTCTTTGTTTCTGGATCAATTAGGGGCACTGGAGCTTTTGTTATAGGCAAGCTTTTAACTGTAGACAAAAAGAATTCTTCCCAAGGCGCTAGCAACAATATGCCTTGCCCTTCTTTGCCTTTGCGTCCGGTTCTACCGAGTCGATGTATATATTGTTCTCTATCAGCAGGCAAGCCGACCTGAAGGAAGGAACTTATTGAATCAAACTAGTCTATGTTTCAACAAATTACAGTTCCAAAAAACTCAAATTCTGATCAGATAAAAGTAAAAGTACTCCATTCTTTTTTGTAACTTTTTTATATATGGGGCATCAAGGGCCCCATGCATTATGCTCATGGTCTGCCCTACTAGTCTCGAGTTTCGCATTGCCGACCCAAAGAGACCACAAGAATTTTAAGTTACAGAATTCTCAACTTGAGGGCTTGAACTCTAGACTGTGTAGGATATCTCTAAGGATTCCAAGTCCTTAACCCTGGGTCCCCCCCCCCCCCCAACTAGAGTAGAAGTAGTCTTAACAGTTACCCTTTTTTGTTATAGCAAGTGCAAATTGGTAGAGCAAGAGAGAAAATTACCTGCATGACAAGGGTCACATCGGGATAATCAACTCCACGAGCTGAAACATCTGAAGTTACAAGGATGAGCCTTTTTGACTTTCTGAACTCATCAGAAACTCTGGTCCTGTAACTCTGTGGCTTCCTAGAATGGATCTCTCTGATGTTCAAGTTCAGCTCACCAAGCAGGTCGGCAACCATTCGTGTGACCATAGCGGTTGTGCAGAATACAAGAACCTGCATCCATCAAGAGATCAATTAGACTTCCCTAAACTGCAACAACAAGACTAGAGATAACATTTTTGTTAACAAGTTAGCAATATCGTTTGATTATGCATCCCATATTTAGAAGATTTGGAGAATAATTAGCTAGGAATTTTCTATCCTCATTACAATTTATAACAGATAAAGAAATTACTAAAACTGAGCTATTGGTATAAATTCGTTAGCCAAGATTGAAGTTAATACCTTATAGTCAACGTCATCAGCAATATGTTCTTTTAGAATAGCATAGAGCAGACTAAAATGCTTCTCCGATGGAGCAACCATATGCGTCTGTCTCACCTGAAATGATTCAGCTGGTTATTATATGACAAAATTCAGTAAAGATGGTATAGGAGCCAGTACATGATCCAGCTGATTATTATATGCCTACCTGTGCATGTGTCTCCTCACTGCCTTCTTGAATTGTATTGACAAATTCATGATCTCTTCTCAAAGCAATGTGACTGATTTGGCGAACCTATATTCAAGAGGAATGCTTAGCATTCAATATTTGCTTACATTCAAAACGAAGGTGTATGATAAAAAAAAAACAACACAGGAAAAGCAGTAAATAAACACCTCTTCTGGAACAGTGGCAGAAAATAAAAGAGTTTGCCTTTGTTTTGGAACTGCAGCAATAATCCTCTCAATGTCCTTGCGGAATCCCATGTCTAATAAATGATCAGCTTCGTCAAGAACAAGGACCTTCACACCCATCAGTCTAGTAGCAAAACCAGCAGTATTCTCTATATGATCTTTTAGCCTTCCAGGAGTAGCAACAAGAACCTGCAGTTCCAAGTTTGTGAAATTAAAAAATTGTCACCACCATCATCTTATTATAATGATTCACTTAACAACTGATATGCAATACAAATTTTAGCGGATGTCCCCGAAGGGACATGTGCAGTACAAATTCACTGACCAAATTGATTGAATCCAACCAGCTCAAAGTGAATGTGTAGCCTTCAGTAGTAGTAGTAGTAGATAGACTAATTCCTACATTTCTTTAAAAAAAAAAAAAACAGGAGACAAAACCCAAAGAAGAGTGGAAAAAAATACAAAGCTCTGAAAGGACTAGCACTTCTAACCAAGGCCAAGGCTGCCTACAATAATCATGACCCGACAAAAACATGAAAAATAGCCTTTCAAACAAATTCATTAGAAAACTGTCTTCGCTCGTCAAAAGTCTTCACCCAACTACTAACTCTAAAATTGAGCCACATCATTAAAAAAAAAAAACAAAAAAATGCCACACCATTAAAACCCTTCTTCTATTAGTTTCAAAATAGGAATTTTGCCTTGGAAGAGAAAATCCGAATTCACTCAAATCGTCGGAATGAGCATTAATAGTCTTTTCCAAATCTGAACATATACTATACTACTAAGACGAACTTCCAGATCATCATTGAAATCCGAGAATTTTTATAAATATCCTTTAACAGCATCAATGTTTGTTAAGTAAATTACCATAAGAAAGATGAACCCCTTTGAAAACTCATGAATAGTCCCAACAAATCCTAAACTATTTTCCACTGAATCCAGATCAACATTATCAGAAGAAAGTGCAGCCACCATAAAACCATCTGTCATCTTTGAAACATCTTCTCTTTGAAGTATTGAAGAAGGTCTTCATTTTTGCTACCATCAAGAGAGTTATCAAAGCCTTTGACAGAGTCCCATTTCTAATTTTTATTCATTGGAGAAGATTTAAAGGAAGAAGAATTTTCCTCATCAATCTCTTTGAACAAAGAACTTATAACATATTAAATCGCATATTATCTAGATATTAAGCATGCATAATATTCTAGGTCATGACAGTAATTATCTCTAAGAATTCAAACAATTGGCAAAATCTCTACCCGCAGGCTACTGTGAGTGAAGAAAGCTAACCTGGCAAGGGTTTGCTTGCATGCGTTTCTGTTCAAGAGCAAGTCTTGTACCTCCTATAACAACTTGAACACCAATAGTTGGGTGGTACTTCAGTAAAGTATTAGCTTCTGTGGCAGCCTGTGTAGCAAGCTCTCGAGTTGGACATATAACAAGAACAAGAATTGGAGGCCGCTTCTGATCACGACCAGCAGGAGGAGACTTCACAACAACTTCAATTGAAGGAAGCTGAAATAAAGAACTTGAAAAGTTGATAACGTATAAATTTGCTTGCACCATCATTCCAAGCTAAGAAATGAATAGACGTCATGCTAACTGGCACTGCTGCTCGACTCCCTTAAATAGATCCAATTTCAATGGCAATAAGGTGTAGATGTTGCTGAAACCAATTTTAAAACTTGACAATGTATAATTCAAAAACTGTACGGAAATTAAACACAATTAACGTGAACATAGTTTTTTAAGAAACTGTCAACAACAAGAGTGACCTTCAGCTAATCTTTTAGGGGGCACAAAGTTTTTGATCGTTCAGTATCTGTTAATGTAATTCAATGAAAGGTTTTGTTTCTCATTCAAAAAAGTATCATTTACTGTAATTTGTATGACAATTCGATTAAATTTCCTTTTTTTCTTTTAATTATTAAATTTAAATGCCACCGCAAAGCATAATCATGTAACTCACCAAAAATGCCACAGTTTTTCCAGTCCCTGTTTTTGCTTTGGCAAGAACATCCTTACCTAAAACACAAGTCCAATTACTGTGTGAGCAGAGTGACTAAGCAGATACATACGTGAATTAAGTGTTTGTATGATCTATTCGGGGATGCACAGAATAGAAAAACCTTTTGAATGCTAATTAAAACTGTCAAGGACTATTGAAATAACGATACAGCATTCATAATTTTGAAAACAAGGAGTGAATGACATTGGTCTACGACTCTAAATTAAAGATGCAATATTTACGCTAGGAAAAAAAACAAACCTTTCAGTATTAGAGGAAGTGTGGCCTCCTGTACTACAGTCATCTTCTCATATCCAGCATCCTTGATACCCTTTAATGACAATGGTGATATTGAGCACTGGTCAAATCTGTAGGCATGAATAGCAGTCAAGCATCTATATAGAAAGGGAAATCATTTCCTTTCACTTGCATGTTCTTTCCCATTCTGCTACTTACTCTTTTTTTTTTTGAAGACACACACACACAAAAAAAAGGCAGATCGCAGAAATTTCTTTAACTATCTTGGGTGGCTGGCCACTTTACTAAAGGTTGTAATTCTCAATTGTTTATTCTTCTTTGGGTCTCTGTCAAAACAAGACCTAATTATCAAATCGTGGGTCGGATGAATAGGATTGTGGATGGTGTGGAATGATATTCAATGAACTTTTAAAGAGGCAAGAGAAAGCGATTCCCTGCTGTTGCTCTGCTAGATTTCTAACACACAAAACAAGCGAGTTTTGTACTCGTCCTCTCTTTTGTTTTTTACTCATTTCTTAGTGCTTGTTCTAACTCCTAATCCCTCCCGTTAGTTAGTTCTGGATTCGTTGTGCTCCCGATTACTTTCAGATTTGTGGCAATACATGGATTCTAATAAAAGAAAAAAGATCCAAATTTAAGTAGAACCAAGAAATTGAAATCAAGAATATGAAGAATCTCGACTAATTGGTAAAGAAATAACCAGCTTATGAAAACAGTAAAAAAAAATGGAAATGGCCCTTTACAGTTTTATTTGACGTACCTAGTTTCGCTCAAATACGAGTCAGAACTTCCTGAAGTATTTCGTGGTGGATCCATCTCACTCACTTTCTTGCTAGATGGAAACAAAGCACTAGTACTCTTTCTCAACAAAGAATCGTTTTCATCGTCGTCATCGGTACTATCTTCATCGCTTAGAAAATCCCTGACACCGCCCTTAATTGTCTGTCCCTCATCATCATCATCGTCTTCATCTTCTTCTTCGCTTTCACCTTCACCTACGAAAGAGGCCGGTTTCTTAGAATCCCTCCCACCTCTCCTCAAACTCTCACGACCTGGAATCCGTTGATTTCTCGAACTAATCTCTCTCGTAGCACGTCCCCTCCCCATCGAAGAATCGACATTCTCTCTATGAAATACACGACCACCGCTGCGCGATCGTAAGTCTTCTCTCTCGTCTTCATACTCACGCTTGAATCGCCTAACATTCCGCGAACTATTCGAATACGACTCCATTGGGGGGCCTCGACCTCTCCGACCCTCCGATGATTCCCGTAACTCGTACGACTGGCGATCCCTCCCCCTCTTCAATGGTAGCGATTCCCTATTCCAATCCCTATCCCTGCCTCTGCTACGCCTACGATCACCTTCCGATTCCTCATCGCTCGTGATTCGCCCACGAAAGGAGCTGGTTTTCAAGTCGCTAACCCAATCACTCAGTTCAGCTTCATCCTCAGCAAGACTCTTGGAGGCACCAAAGCTTCCTCTCTCGGGGCTCCTACCGGCGGTACTCCGGATTCTGAACGGGCGGGTTGCGAACCGTCGGATTCCATGGAAATGTTGCGAGGGGCGAGAAGCGAGCCCCACAGAAGCGTACTTGAGCTTGAAGGGGAAAACGCAAGAGAGAATGGGAACAGGCCGACATTGCCGAATTGAGGGTTCGAGCTTCATTAAAGGAAAACGCGTAAGAGGAAGAGGATGGTTGAGGAGATGGAGGCGAGGGAGGAGCTTAATGGGCATAGTAAAAACTCCAACTTCCTGTTCCACCAGCAGCTACCGGGGCCAGTGAATGGCGGCAAAAAAGCTTCGTATGGATAAGAAATTGGAAAAGTGAAAAAAAAGGAGCATTAGGGTTTAAGGACTTTGCAGAGAGGCTGGGGTTTAAGAGTTGAAGAGGATGGATATGGCAACGACGGTCACAAATCCAAGGGCTAGCTGTGCAATCACCATTTCTACATTACAATAATTGAATATCAATCTAAATAAACTACTTAAATTACAATTTTTTTTTTTGTTTGAGTTCAAACTTTGTGGAGGTGGGGATCGATTTTGCGATAATAGTACATGCTTTTATATAC
>JAOANK020000003.1:2761172-2775266 GCA_026257165.2 Telfairia occidentalis
AACTCTTATTTTATTAAATAAATAATTTGAATAAAATTACAAGACCACGAAGGTTTAGGGCATCAACCCCAACAATATATATATATATATATATATATATATAACTTTTCAAAAAACGAACAAAATTATTATTTTTTATTAAATTATAAAAGAAACTATGACGGGCATTGACTGTCATCAATAGAGTCTGACATTATATGTTAATGTCAGACATTCGTAACTTTTAATATCGGGCATTGCCCATTATTAAAAATGTCCGACATTAAAAACTTACAATGACACTCGTATTGATGTCGGATGCTTGTCCAACATCAAAAGGCTTTAATGTCAGGCAATACCCGACATTAAAAGCCAAATTTGTACTAGTGTTTCTTCCAAATTTGTTTAAGACAATGCTAACAAATAATCTCAAACAACTCTAAAACAACTCCAAAACAAAAATAAACATGTTTTGTTTTAGCTCATCCCATTAAATTTCAACAAAACGAAAAAAAAAAAAAGAGTGAAACAAATTCAAAGGATTATGACAAACCTCTTGGTGGCGAAATAAGAGAGAGGGCAGAGGAGGAGGAAGAGAGACGGACAGCGGTGGAGAAGAAAAGAGAGAGCGACGATGATGAGAGAATAGAAGGAAAGTCGAGAGAAAAATGAGAAGAAAGGAAGAAGAAAAAGAAAAGAAAATGATATCGCTTTTTTAGCGTTTGGATATCCCGAAGTATGAAAAGTGTTGGCTTAAGTCCTAAAAATGTCATGATCTATTGAACGCGCGTTTGACTAAACCTGTTATCGACATTTTTTTTAAAATAAAAGTTTGTGGTTTTGCCGACGTTTTAAAAACATCGGCAAATATAACAAAAAACGTCGAGAAAATATTACTTTTTTGCCAATCTTTTTTTAAAACGTCTGGAGAAGTTGTCTTTACAAACATTTTTTCTTTCATCGGAAAAACTTAAGTCAGCAAAAAGTAAATTTCTTGTAGTGTTAATTATGTTTATTTTTTAATTTTACATTCACGTGGATAGTGTCAATAATAGCATTTCTTCCAAATTGATCCTATTTTTTTGTCAATTAATGAGTGTATTGTAAATCAATTTGAATTATTAAAAAATGTTATTTTTTACTTTAAGGCCCCATTTACTTACCATGAATTAGAATGAAATCAATCGAAATGAGAATTGTATTAATTTGATGTTGTTTACTTGGAATTGTCCAGAATCAGAATCAGAAATCAATTCATGTTGTTTACTTTTTATGAATTGTAATAAGATATAAGATGATTACAAGAATACTTTTTTATATTTCTAATCAATTAATTAAAAATAATATAAAACTTACTATTCTTAACTTGATATTTTTTTATTTAATAATAATAAATTTTATTTTTACAATTTATATAATGTTAAATAAAAATTAATTAAAATAAAATTACATAAACCTAAAAAAAAGTATATATTTTTTTATTATTAGAAAGAAAATATTATTTAATTTTATTGCTATGTTATTTATTAATAATAATTTTTTTTTGATAACATATTAATAATAAATGATATCTTATCAATTTAATTTAAAATTAAATAATTAAAAGTAATATAAATATTTAAATATATATGCTAAATAAAAAAAGATGTGTGTATAAATAGTAATGAAAAACAAAAAATAAAATCATATATTTTTTAATTATAACTAAAAATATATATTTTTAATTATAGAAAAGAATGTGCATATAGAGATCTTAAAAAGTCATAAAACTAAAATAAATAAAGAAAGAAGTGAGTAAAATAAAATAAAATAAATATAAAATGTGAGATAAATGAATGAGAAAAGATGTAAGGAATAAAATAAATAAAGAATATAGTGTGAGTCCTATAAAAAAAATTGAATGAGATTTTTAAATTTGAGGTTGGTCCACTTTTTATTTTCATTTATTAATTTTAATAATATTATTTAAGAGAATAGAAATTTTTATTCCTCTCCATCCTGTTTAAAGGGAAGCAAAGTTCTAAACACGGCCTAAATTAAAAGTAACGATGCTATGTATTTGTGGGTAGTATTTTATAAAAGAAGAAAAAAACCCTCGTCCTATTTCATTTCTCATATCATATATTTATTATATGTTAAATTATAAGGGAAAAACCTGATTTCTCTTTCTCCCACCCTTTCTCTTTCTTCTCTAATAGTTTCTCCTCTCTTCCAATTTTGCTTTAGCGGCATCGCCACCACGCCACCACACCACCACACCACCTTCTTTCGTCTCTCCTATCTCCGTCGTTGCCGCAGCTGCTCTCCGGCACCCACTTCTCTTTCTTCTCTCCGTCTCTTCTGCTGCAACCTCACGCCGCCGCCGCCCCCCGCCTTCTGCTGCAGCCCCTCCATCGTTAAGGTCTGCCCGGATCAAATGTTTTTTCTTTATTTTTTTCTTTTCTTTGTTCTTTTTCCGTTTCTTTCTTCGGTTTAATTTTAAACTACAAAAATTGGGTAAATTTGGAATTAGGTTAGTTTTGATTTAAAATCCTCCCAAATCCGACCTATTTTAAGACGACGTCCACCAACAGTTTGCATTTGCAGCTCGGCCCACATACGACCCTAAGTAGAGAAAGCAAACTCGGAATCATCTTCAGTTTGTATCCCGTTCTCTTGCTCTTTCGCTTTCTTAATATGATTCTGCTCTAGCTCTACGAATCTCTCCCAGATTCTCAACCCCAATCGCCAGCTTCCTAAATATCTCTCGATCTTCACTTTTCGTTTCTTCTCGTTGCCCATCACTAGCTGAAGTGCGCCTTTTTTTCATCTCTCTGGATACGCTTTTGTTTGTGTTTTGCTTTTCATCCCAGTTAATGTTCATGTCGATTTTTTGTTAGGATGTTATTGATTTTTATATATGTTTTATAATCTGTTGTTTTTGATGAATTTGCAGATCGGATTTTTGGGCGCTTGCGTTGGTGGTCTAAGGTTTTAATTTGCCGATATCTCTATGGGTAGAAAGAAGCCAACTGCACGGGATGATGACAGCGCCCCTGTGGTAGCTCAGGGTGGTGGGAAGTCGAAGAAAAAGGCATTTTCAGTAGATGACGACGAGTATTCCATTGGAACTGAGTTGTCTGAAGAAGCCCAAGTTCAGGAGGAGAAGGTCGTCATAATGGGGAAGAAGGGTAAGAAGGGAAATTCAAAAGCTTCGCAACTTAAAGAGGAGGATGATGATGATGATGATGGGGATGGTGTTTCAGAAATTGTTATCACTGGGAAGAAGAAGGGTAAGTCAAAGAAGGGTGGAAGTAGTGGTGCTTTTACTGCTTCCAGTTTTGGTTTGCTTGAGGAGGAGGGAAAGGATGGCGCTGATGATGATGGGGACGACGAATCTGTGTTAACTGGAGAAAAGGATGACGATGACGGGGATGATTCCATGATCAAGTTTTCAGGTAAGAAGAAGTCGTCTAACTGTTCCAAGAAGACTGGTTTTTCTGCAGTGTCAGCATTCAGTGCCCTCGATGATGAGCATGATGAAGATGTGATTGATAATGAGATTGGAGTTGATGAAGATATTGATGATGAGCCTGTTATTGCATTTACAGGTAAGAAGAAGTCATCGAAAGGTGGTAAGAAGATTGGGAATAGCTTTACAGCTATGGGTTTTAGTGGTCTTGATCTTGAGGATGAGGATGGAGATAATAATAAGGATGAGGATGAAGATATTCCAGCAATTAGCTTCGCTGGCAAGAAAAAGAAGTCAGCTAAGGCTTCAAAGAAAAGTGGCAATTCGTTTAGTGCAGGATTTGCTGATGAAGGAAATGATGGTGACACTTCTATTTCAGAGCCAAATAAATTAAACAATGAGTGGGTTGATGAAGATGATGCCTCTCTTATTGCATTTTCTGGCAAGAAAAAGTCTTCTAAGAAGAAAAGCAGCAGTACGTTTACAGCATTGAGTGATGAAAGTGCGCTGGGCAATGAAGTTAGTGACATAGTTGTACCTGAAATATTTAATACGGCAAATAGCAATTTTGATTCTGATTTATCTAAAGCTAACAAGGTGGAGGGGGTGGCAGAAACTTCCAAAAATAAAAAGAAAAAGAAGAAGAGTGGAAGGACTGCTCAAGAAGAAGATGATTTGGATAAGATTCTTGCTGAGCTAGGAGAAGGCCCTACTATATCAAAACCAGCAGACCCTCCTCTTCCTTCACAAGATGACAAAGTTGAAAATCCACCTGAGCTTGTAGCTCCGCCTGATGCATCAGCTGAAAAGGAAGCTGAAGAGGACAGCACAGAATCAGCTGCCGCAAGGAAGAAGAAAAAGAAGAAGGGGAAGGAAAAGGAAAAGAAGGCTGCTGCTGCAGCAGCAGTAGTGAGTGATGAGAAAATTGAGGAAGTAAAGACTGAAATTATTGAACCCAAAAAAGGTGCTGCGAAGAGTAAAGTGTCAGAGAAGAAAGTGCCAAAGCATGTTAGGGAGATGCAAGAGGCAATGGCTAGGAGAAAAGAAGAAGAGGAGCGAAGGAAAAGGGAAGAAGAAGAGAGGTTGAGAAAGGAAGAAGAGGAGAGGCGTAGGCTAGAAGAACTTGAAAGGCAAGCTGAGGAGGCTAAGCGTAGGAAAAAGGAAAGAGAAAAAGAGAAACTCCTACGGAAGAAACAGGAAGGCAAGCTGTTAACCGGGAAACAAAAGGAAGAACAACGTAGGTTGGAGGCAATGAGGAACCAGATCCTAGCAAGTGCGGGGGGCTTACCTCTGTCTACATCTGACCCTAGTGCACCAGTTAAGCGACCAAAATACCAGACAAAGAAAACAAAACCAGCCCATCATCAAGCAAATGGTAGTGCCCAAACTAAGGTAGTGGAACATACTGAAGAAAAAATTCAAGAAGAAGATGTGGTAGAGACTGAACTATTGGAGCCTGAAAAGATTGAAGCTGTGGAGTCGATGCATGTGGAGGAAAAATCAGATGTTATTGAGGCTATTGAAGATAATGAAATTCAAGAAGACGAGGACGAGGATGAATGGGATGCAAAAAGTTGGGATGATGCTGTTGTTGATTTTTCCTTAAAAAGTTCATTTGCTGATGAGGAGCTTGAATCAGAGCCTGAGAATGGCATGAAAAAAGATAGAAAGAATGGTGCATCAACTTCACGTGATGCAGGTAAGGTCAATAATGTAAATTAACATTTGTAAGTCTGAGAAGCATTTTACTGGCAGGTTACTCAGATCAATTTAACATTAATTGAAATATTTTATGTAAATTCCTTTGGCTTTGGAATGTTCATCCCTCAATTTTTTTTTTTTTTTTTTTTTTTTTTTTTTTTTTTTTTTTGTATATTTCATCAAAATCTGTTTTCTATCAAAAAAATAAAAAATTTCCAAATGGTAATGCCTTCAACCATTATCTGCGAAACCGTAACATTGCCTTTTTTCTTTATTTTTGATAAGAAACATCACAAATCATTTTATTGATGGTATGAAATTACAAACAAGGGGATCACCAACCTTGCTTTTGAAGTCATGACCTACAGAAATTTGTAAGAGTCAATCTTAGGTGTCCCTAGGATAGCACAAATGTTGGTTAAAGTCTGTAGGAGTATTCGATTTTATAAGCCAGGACGTACCCCATAAATAGATGAATTTCAGATTTTGCTGCCTTATTACCAAGAATATACCCTTAGGAGGAGAGAGCTAGTGTTCTTTTTGTCTCTCTCTCTTTTTGCTCCAATTCTATCCAAAGTCATGATCTTTCCTTGAGGGAGGGTTCAAGGCGTAAGCATGCAGAGAAGGATTTTTTGTAAGCCGAGTATGTTATAATGTCCTTTTTAAAGGAATATTTTATTGTATCCATCTTTTGTTTTATTATGTTTAGGTGTTATCTCACTGATTTTCATCTCCTTTGAATCAATTTTTTTTTTTTTTTATCTATTTTTAAAGTTTTAGGTAGAAATTTGATTTTTCTATTTCTAACACTTGCTTTACAGGTGCCAAAACAGCTGCCCTTGCCCCAAAAAATGTACCTTCACAACCTATAAAATCTCAAGATATTGAAAACAAAAGGAAGCAGCATGAGGTTGAGGATGTGGACAAGGACAAAAGAAAAGATGGTGTTGTCAAGAAAAAAGCTCCAATTCCAGATGCTACTCCTAAACAACAGGAAGAAAATCTCCGCTCACCCATCTGCTGTATTATGGGCCATGTTGATACTGGTAAAACCAAGCTATTGGACTGTATTCGTGGTACAAATGTTCAAGAGGGAGAGGCGGGAGGTATTACTCAGCAGATTGGGGCAACATATTTTCCTGCCGAGAACATTCGTGAAAGAACTAGGGAACTGAAAGCTGATGCGAAGCTGAAGGTTCCTGGCCTACTTGTTATTGATACCCCTGGGCACGAATCCTTTACAAACTTACGTTCTCGTGGTTCGGGTTTATGCGATCTTGCAATTTTGGTCGTTGACATCATGCATGGCTTAGAGCCGCAAACAATAGAATCACTTAATCTCTTGAGAATGAGAAACACAGAATTTATTGTTGCTCTGAATAAGGTAACTACTATTTATTTGCATTTGCAGTTGGCATTTTTCTTAAAAATGTTTAATCTTGTATTCCCAATTATGCAACTTTCAAGGTGGACAGACTTTACGGGTGGAAAACAATCCGCAATGCACCAATACTTAAGACGATGAAGCAGCAATCCAAGGATGTTCAGAATGAGTTCAATATGAGGCTTATTCAGGTTATATACACCATCCATTGTTATGTTTTAATTTTTTGATCACAGCTCTATATGAACTTCGATTGAATTTTTTGGCCAACAGATTATCACCCAATTTAAAGAGCAGGGATTGAATACTGAGTTGTATTATAAAAACAAAGAAATGGGGGAGACTTTCAGTATCGTACCTACAAGTGCTGTTACGTAAGTTTCATTGACTTGTTGACACTATTATTTTGACTTCTCAAAGCAGTCAACATTTTTGTTTTTAAAGTTTTTTAATAGTTTGTTTCTGAATATGTTAGTGGTGAAGGTATTCCAGACTTGTTATTATTATTGGTGCAGTGGGCCCAGAAAACCATGACGGAGAAGCTCACGTATAGTGATGAAGTGCAGGTGTTAATTTGCTCCGACTTATTATTATTTGTTCTATGATATATATGATTTGAGAAGTTTGAAGCTGATCAAATTTTGTAATTGGCATGCTTTCATTTTTCCATTATAGTCTTTTATTTTCTTTTCACTCCTTTTGGAGTTTGTATCTTTGAACTTTTGTATCTGCTGATCAAAATTTGATTGTGCACCAACAGTGTACGGTCTTGGAGGTCAAGGTTGTTGAAGGTCATGGAACAACTATTGATGTCATATTGGTTAATGGTGTGCTGCATGAAGGAGATCAAATAGTTGTTTGTGGCATGCAGGCAAGAACTATCTTGATATACGAACTTATGGAATTATCTCTTTGTCTGGAGGGTCTCAAAATGAACTTATGGAATTATCTCTTTGTCTGGAGAGTCTTAAAGTGAACTTATGGAATTATCTTGTTGTAGGGCCCAATTGTGACTACAATTCGAGCCCTGTTGACGCCCCATCCAATGAAGGAACTCCGAGTGAAGGTATTACTCCTTTTTGCTCCTTTTGTTCATATAACTCTAGATGATTATGTGAGAGTACAAATGGGGATATATTGGAAATATTAGTAGGGGCATAATGGAAAATAGTTAGGGGTGGCTTGGTTATAAATGAAAGGAGTTGGAAAGGAACAATAGGATTTTTAGAGGGTGGAGGGGTCCAAGAAGGATGTTTGGTCCTTCATTCGATTTCATGTTTCTCTCTGGGCCTCAGCTCTTAAGGCCTTTTGTAATTATTCGTTGAACCTTATTTGTTGGATTGAAACTCTTTTTTTAGTTTGACTCCGTTTGCTTGTTTTTGTGGGCTGTTTTTTGTATGCCTCGTGTATTCTTTCGTTTTTTCTCAATGATAGGTTGGTTTCATATTAAAAAAAAATAAAAAAGTAGAGGGAGTTCGGGAGTTTAAGGGGAGGTCATATTTTGAAAAATCAATCTATAATGGGTGGATTATGGGGGAGAGATAGCTCTCTCGAAAGGCTATTGTTAGATTGTAATTCCTCTTAGATATTGCAAATATATTTTGAGCTATTTTCTTATAATCGAGATCCTAACAGTTTACTCATGCTTATAAAAGATAAGTCAAATTGAAGGTAATATGTCCTCTTGTCAATTTATTAACCATTGGCTCTTTCTGTGTGTGACGGTTGATTAGAATAACTAGTGCACACTTGAGTTAGTGCGTGGAAATTAGCAGTTAACAGTTAGAAGGATGGGAGAGACGACAGTGAGGGGGAGGTGGGATCTTAGGATTAACTGTGGGAGAGAATTTTATTCTCTTGAATGCTCCATAAAACCTTGTATTTTTCTTGTTACAGAATGTTGTGCATATTTTTTAATTCTTTATTGCAGATAGTGATTCCTTCACTTTCATAGAATAAATATATGTTTGATGCAAAAATCGAGAAATGGTCCAATTTTTTCTAAAATAAGAATATAAAGACGTTTGGAAACTTCTTATTAAAAGAAAGACGTTTGGAACTGGTTTTTGAATTAAATTTAATAATTTCATCAAGTGTGCAAGCGACCCACTTCACCTGCACTTTGGATTTTGAAGGAAAGTTCTCTTCGATTGGAGAATTTGTTATAGAATCAAGTATCATCTTGATTGAAAAAGCAGAGAGAGATCTTTTTGTTTGCTACAACATTTGTTTCATATCAAAAGAGCTGAGTCCTTGCGAGCTTCTGGGAACTCTCAGTCATACATCCTGATTAGAATGACAGATTAGAACTAAAATGGTCGCGGCATTTGGTTAAATATTGTACTGTAGGTAGGAAACATGCAATTCAAAGGGAGGAAAATGAGTTCATGAATGTCCTTTCTGTTGTTTATAGTCTTCTAATGATCATTACAGATTGGAACCCATTCTTGTGTAGCTTTTTGGGTGGGGCTTTCCTCTACCCAGCCCCTTGGTTGTTTTTCTTCTCTCTTTGAGTATATCAGTCTTTTATCCAAAAAAGAAAATGTCCCTTCTGAGATCACTATCGCTACTGTAGTAGAACCTGGTAAAACGAATGTTTCAGAGTCTGGCTTTAGGTTTTATTTCTTATTGATAAGAGAATCTTAAATCCAGTACCAGTTTGGTTGGCATGGGTGATTCTAGCTGGAGGGGGAAGGTTGGTAGAGGGAATATGGTCCTGATATTTCTGAGTACTTGACAGTGTCTTAAATTTTATCTAGTGATTTTAAGGTGACCCCAGATTTGCGCCTACGGCGAGGGGTGATGCAATGCCTTGAAGGTGCCCATGGCAAGCGCCTTCAACAAGATGCTCGCCATTGTGCGCCTTGGCCTCGCCTTGCATTGCCTTTGTCTTGTGCAAGGCGAGCGCCTTGTTGAAGGCAGACAATATTTTCATATATATATATATATATATTTTTAAAAAATTAAGGTTCACCATGAAATAAACTCTCCCACCAGAATAAACTCAAAAGGGAAGAGAAAGTTTAGCAAACCCTAAAGGCAACACCAATATTTGTGGGAGGAAGAAAGAAATCCTAAACTTCCGACTCTTTTATTTACCACCAACTTACGGGTTCTTTTTCTTTTCTTTCTTTTCCTCCTCCTCTTCTCTTCTTCTTCTCTTCTTCTTCATCGTGCATCACAGCGTCTGTTTAGTGTTTAGGCCAATTTCATCTCCTTATTCGTGCGTGCCTTTTTTTCTAGGTTTTTGTTTCAGTTTTTCTAATTCATTTTTTAAAATTAACTTCTTTTAATTTAGCTTTTATTTTTAATTCTGTTTTATTTATTTAATTTTAATTTTATATTTTATTCTGTTTTATTATTATTTTTAATTTCTTTTAATTTTTTAATTCTGTTTTAATTTTTTAAAATTCTGTTTAAATTTTTAAAGTTCTCTTTTAATATTTTAATTCTATTTTAATATTTTAAAATTATGTTTTAATTTTTTAAATTCTGTTTAATTTTATGGCCTTATTTACTATATAAGTTTATGCTATATATATTTATTTTAATTTTTTTATAAATTGCGCCTCCCTTCAGTTGGGCCTCACCTTTTTATCGCTCTCGCCTTAAGGAGATTAAAGGGCTTGTCGCCTTGAGGTGTGCCTTGCATTTTGAAAACACTGATTTTATCTGCTTGACTATTTCTGTGCACTGCCACTTGAATGGCTGAGATTTTATGTGCCCTGTAGGAATATGCAATCCTTGGCGATTTACTATTATATTTGTATGCAAGTGTTGCGATGAACAGCTGGTGATGTTGGTTGTATAATTTCAGGGAACATATCTGCACCATAAGGAAATCAAGGCTGCTCAGGGAATCAAAATTACTGGACAGGTAGGACTCCTTATAATCATTAATCGAGAAATACAATTTTTCATAAAAAAGTATGGACTTACCACAATGATAAGTCATTTTGAAAGGACACTACACAGAAAGAAACTGACATGACAGATGTTTATTATATTTTTTTTTACCAAATGTATATTCACATCACACATTTGAATGATCTTTGTGCTCAAAATTTTGTATTTTGAATTATGATATTCTCATAATCCACATTCGATTTTCAGCCCTCAAAGACCTATCAAATTTGATATTGCAGTGTTTTTCCTTGTCTTTCAACCTGATATTGGACCATGCGCATTACCATTTTGATCTAGAGCCTGAGACCTTACCCCATTCACTTACAAAAACAATAAGGAAAAAATTAATTTTTACCCTTAGTAAGGTTCATCAATTTTTACCATAAACTTTCATTTTCAATCAATTGAACCTCAAACATTAATGAATGATACATAATTTACCTTATACTTGAATAAGTCTTGCAATTTTTACTTTTAAATAATTAGTGTTTACAATTTTTATCTTTTGATAAACTTTCGATCGAAGAATCATTGAAAAATATTCTCATGTGTCTTTAATAAATTATAGCCTCTATTTAATACAGAAGTGATGGAACATGGACACTAAAGTTGGATTTTTGTTGAAATTCATGAGTCGTTGGAGATTTATTCAATGGTCAATTTTGTGCATTGATAGGTCTTAATCTTGTACAACTTTTGATTTTTTGTTAAAATTTGTGGGTGAATTTAGTAGAATTTGAATAAAAGGTAAAATTTGCAATATTTTTCTAAATCTAAGGTTGAATCTGATGAAATCAAAAGTTGTGTGTGAAAATTGTTTCACCTTGCTGGGTAACAAATACTTTTCTTCTAGGGAGATCACTTGCCAACTTTTGTTTTTCTTTTCATATTTTAATTTTAATGATTTTTTCTTATTTTTTTAAAGGGACTTGACAAGTATTGTGTTGGACATAGAAATATTGCCCAAACTTGAACTGTTTATACTTAATAGGTCTTCTCATACTTCAATGCGATTGAGTAGTGCTTCTGTCGAAAGATCTTGATAACATCTGATTGGAATATTTCTTTTGATTTTTTGTATAGGGTCTTGAGCATGCTATTGCTGGTACCAGTCTTCATGTGGTAGGTCCTGAGGATGACTTGGAGGACATCAAGGATTCAGCTATGGAAGATATGAAGTCAGTTTTGAGTAGGATAGACAAGACTGGTGAGGGGGTGTGCGTTCAAGCATCTACACTTGGTTCTCTGGAAGCATTATTGGAGTTTTTGAAGTCCCCGGCAGTGAGCATTCCTGTTAGTGGAATAAGTATAGGACCTGTTCATAAAAAAGACGTCATGAAAGCTAGTGTTATGCTTGAAAAGAAAAAGGAATACGCCACTATTTTGGCTTTTGATGTTAAAGTGACTCCGGAAGCTCGGGAACTTGCTGATGAGTTGGGTGTGAAGATTTTTATTGCTGATATCATTTATCACTTGTTCGACCAATTTAAGGCCTATATTGATAACCTTAAAGAGGAAAAGAAGAAGGAAGCCGCTGAGGAAGCAGTCTTTCCTTGTGTTCTCAAGATTTTACCAAATTGCATTTTCAACAAGAAGGATCCAATTGTGTTGGGGGTTGATGTAATTGAAGGCATTGCCAAGGTATTTATATTTACTTTTCACCTCTCCTGTTCACTTGAATGTTCCAGATGTTATTTCACCTCTAAATCTGAAATATTGGCTAATTTCCATTGAGCACTATTGACAAAGCCTAAAAAATGAATTTGGCAGTTCATGAAGCAGCCTTTTTTTCTGGTTGATATAGAACTGGTTCTGTTTTAGGGTGGTAAACAGAGTTTTTAGGTGTTCTAAGTGTTCAGGGATTGTCTAGTATAGATTAATATATCATCAAAATAGACAACAATAAATTTATTGAGATAAGGTTTTAGAACCTGGTTCATAAGTTGCATGACGGTACTTGGGGTATTTGATAAACCGAATGACATTACCAACCACTCAAATAGTCCCGCATTTGTATTGAATGCTGTTTTGGTGATATCCACTTTTAAGTCTACTTTAGAAAATATTTTTGCCCCTCCCAGTTGATCCAGTAAATAAGAAAATCTTGGTATTGGAAATCTGTACTTAATGGCGATTGTGTTGATTGCTCTGCTGTCCACATACATTCTCCATGCTCCATCCTTTTTCGGAGTTAGTAAGGCTGGAACAGCACATGATATGTCCTTTATCCAAGAGATTTTGAATCTGTTCTTTCAAGATTTTGTACTCATTTGGACTTATATGGTATAGTGGGGTAGATTGGGAAGTGTGGAATCTGGAACAAAGTCGATTTGATGCTGTATTTCATGCAAAGGAGGTAAAGATTCAGGTTCTGTGGTGATTTCTTTGAATTCTTCCAGCGGGGGTGTTATTAGAGGTTGTATGCTGTTCCTATCCTCATTATCATCTTTTCCCATGTGAAATATTGCCCAAAGGTTCTTATTGTTGGGACAAGTCCTTTTCCAAAGGTTCTTTTTGATTGTTGGGACAAATTCTTTTCTACTAAAGATAGTGAAATGTCTTTTGCTTGCTGCTGTCCTTGTTTCTTAATTTCTCCATTGAGCTATTCATTGGAAGTACGACAATCTTCTTGCCCATCCAAAAGAACTCAGGTGTTTTCTTGTCCTTTATGAAAGGTTTGAACATCATATAGCCACGGTCTCCCCAAGAGCAGGTGTCACACATCCACCTCAAGAATGACATATAATCTTGTCTTCGTAATTGTTCCCAGTAGGAAGTGCAGAAACCTGTGCTTCCCTGCCTTTTGTTTTTTTCCAACTGACTTCTAAGGAGTAGGATGTGGATTAGATTTGAGGTGTAGGGCCTCAACAAGGTTTCGAGATACCATGTTTTCACTACTTCCGCTGTCAATTATGATGGTACATAACTTTCCATTGATTGTGCACCATGTTTTGAATAAGTAGTGACATTGAAGATGCAATGTAGTTGTAGGTGTTAGTAAGACGCGTTGCAATACACAAGACAATTGTTCACCCTCGTCTGGTTCTAAATATGCCACTTCTTCCTCATCACATTCTTTTTCTTCTTCCTGATTTTCTTCTAAGGGGTAAATCACAGCCAAAGATGTTCTCTGGGGGGTATTGAATTGAGAGATGCCCTTGTTCACCGCACCTAAAGCACTTGCCTAGCATAGGGCAGTTGTAAAGGTTATTAGTCTTGTTGCTGGAGTTGCCCTCAAAGTTCTTACTATTTGATTGTCGTGCTTGCTCTTCCTTAGATTTGCTCGTCAAGGCTGAAGCATTGTTTCCTTGTTGGGGATTTCTCTGCTGACTTACATTTCTTCTAAAATATGTCATTGGTCTGTCCCACGTGGGCTTTTTTCTAGACTGACCCTCTTGCTTTTTCAATCGTTGTTCTTCGACCTTTGTGGCAAGTTTGACAACTTTAGTAAGGTAGTATATAGGTTGGAGCTTCACCTTTTTCCTTATGTCCTCATCAGTGTTTTCAAAGTGCAAGGCGCACCTCAAGGTGACAAACCTTTTGATTGCCTTAAAGGCGAGAGGCGATAAAAAGACGAGGCTCGAGTGAAGCAAGGCGCAATTTAATAAATAAATTAAAATAAATATATATAGCATATAATAAATATACTCACAAAATATCAAAGTCTTAAATA
>JAOANK020000003.1:2775366-2785390 GCA_026257165.2 Telfairia occidentalis
CTATTTTAAATGGAAGAATTAAAGAATTAAAACAAAATAATAAAATAAAATCATTTGAGTGGAAAAGGAAAACCCAATCTTCAAATTCAAAAAATTACCTATGAAGACACCAAAAAAAAAAAGTGTTAAAACCCATCCCAATCATGTTCAGCAACTCATTTCTAGGCAAGAAATAACTTAAAAAAAAACGAAGAAGAAAAAGATGAAGAAAAGAAAACCCACGAAGAAGAGTCACTTGGAGGCGGCGAGCGACCACAGACGACGGCGCGGGCGTGCAGCATAGGAGGGCGGAACAGACCACTGATGGCATAAATGGAGCGGCGTACGCGTAGGAATTTTTTTTTTTTTTTTTTTTTGTTTTTTTGTTTTCGTTTTAGCCCTTTAGGTTTGCTTTCGTTTTAATTTAAAAACATTAAAAAAAAAAAAAGAGGCGCTCGCCTCGCCTTGCCTTGTGAGCTTGAGGCGCAACCAGGCGAGCGCCTTATGAAGGCGGTTGCCTGGGCCTTATTTGAGGCGCGCGAGGCTAGAATTGCGTCGAAATCACTAATCCTCACGTAGCCCGTCGACATACCTACTACCTAATGGTTCTTCGATTCAACCAAGTTGTTTCGAACACTTAACCTATTAAACTCTGTTAGGCATCCAATTGTGAACACCTATGCAAGGAAGGGCAAGAAGGTCATTGGGTCTGATAGTTAGTTAGTGGGACGTTGCTCTTTGTACGGCTTGAGGGTGGCACCTAGGCTGCGTACGGTTAGGGTCTATTTGTGCTGCTGCTGTGTGTGTGTGAGAGGTAAGCATTTTGTGAGAGAAGTAGAATTGTGGGAGAGATCACCAGCCGTCTCGAATTGGCTGGGTAGTGTGTTCTTGTGCTGTTCTTATTATCTAGACTGAGAATCTCATTTTTGGTTGTTTTGGAAGTAAATTACACAGGGAAGTTCTCCCCTGTTTTGTTTGTTGTTGTTTTGGTTGAGTTCTTGCCGGTAACGAAAGCTTTCAGAAGGGAGATACCTTCCAATTTGGTATCAAAGCACGTTCACACTGGGAAGGCTAGGCAAAATGGGGTAGCGACGGTTGGAAGAAAGGCTCGATTCTTACCAAATTGGAGCTAGGGAGTTTTAAGATGGAACTCCAAAAAATTCCTTTTATGGAAGGAGTGCTACATTTGATGAGTCAGAATCTAGAGAAAATGGCAACAGAACTGAAGGAAAGCAGGAGTGCAGGAGGATCCTCAGCAATGAAGGGTTCTTCTCAGAAACAAAAAGAAGTAGGGGAAGATCAGGGGAATCGTATGCAGAGGGAAGAGGGTGAGTCGTTGCAAAAGAAGAGCGATAAGGGGCAATCCGAGCATAACAAATTTAAAAAAGTTGAAATGTCCATTTTCTGTGGGGAAGAACTCGATGCCTGGTTATTCGGAGCTGAATGGTATTTTTGAGATTCACAAGCTTTAAGAATCAGAAAAGCTGATCGTCTTGGTGTTAAGTTTCGATGGCGAGGCCTCATTGTGGTATCGTTGGGTGGATAATTGACCAAAATTCCATGAATGGGAGGATCTGAAGAAGAGATTATTCTTCCGTTTTTGGCCTTCTGAGGAAGGTAGCTTGCCCGCAAAGTTTCTGGCGATCAAGCATGAAGGCACCATTGTTGAATTCCGAAAGGCGTTCAAGGCATTAGCGGCACTGTTGCCGCATCTCTTCGATGAAGTTATGGAAAACACATTCACAAATGGGCTGGTTTTGGTAATTAGGGTAGAGGTTTTGAGTCGGAAGCCCATCGGGCTGGAGCACATTATGGAGAAGGCCCAGCTGGTAGAGGACCGTGACCGTGATTTAGCTGTAAAATTATCCACGAAGCTCCATTCCCCACAGCCCAATAGCTATAGTCCTAAAAATAGCCCCACTTGCCACGCTGAAAACCGGACAACCCATGTTAAGCAAGGGAAAAATTGGGGATCCAAATCTGACCCGAGTTGTAACCATACCGACAAGAACCCTAATAACCCTTGACGTGAAATTCCTATGAAAAAACTAATGGATGCTGAGTTTCAATCGAGAAAGGAGAAGGGTTTGTGTTTTCACTGCGAGAAAAAGTATAGCCTTGGGAACCCGTGTAAGAACAAGGAGCTCAAAGTTCCTTTAGTCAACTCGGGGGAAGATGAGACTGTCGAAGAAGAGGAAATAGCTGATGATTAAGGTAGGGCACTTAGTTGAGCTATCCATCAACTCGGTCATTGGATTGACCACACAAGGCACGATGAAACTGCTAGGAAAGATCGAACAACAAGAGGTGGTAGTGTTGATCGATTGTGGGGCAACTCACAACTTTATATCACAACCAATTGCTGGTGAACTGAAGCTTCCTTTGACAGAGACGTATCAATATGGAGTGGTGATGGGCTCTGGGTCCCAGTAAAAGGTAAGGGAATATGTTGCAACGTCATTCTTAGTCTTTCGGACTTGACAGTGAGGGAAGACTTCCTTCCGTTAGACTTGGGTGGAGTTGATGTAGTCATGGGAATGCAATGGTTTAGGAAATTAGGTGCAATGGATGTGGATTGGAGAGCTCTGAAGATGTCATTTAAGTTGGGCGAATCATAGGTGACATCAAAAGGGCCCCGACACTGACTGAGAAAGAAATTTCGTTGAATATGCTGTCCAAAACGTGGAACACCTTAGATTCAGGGTTTCTGATTGAGTTCCGAGTGCTGAGTATCGACAATGAAATAGAGAGGAGGGAGGGAACTAACGCCGACGCAAGTGTTCGAGGTAAATCAACTTCACTCCTAGTATATCAATGTCTTTAATATGCCTAAGCAGCTTCCCCCAACACATGAGATTGATCATTGTATCCAGTTGACTGAGGGCAAAGAACCCATCAATGTGAAGCCATTCCGCTACCCCCATGTACAGAATAGAGAGCGAGAAGTTGATTAATGAGATGCTAACGGTTCATGTATAGAGGAGTTACTAGACAAACTTCATGGTTTGAAGATTTATTCTAAATTGGATCCGAAAGCAGACTATCATCAAATATGTGTGCACGAGGCTAATATCCATAAGACAACAGTTAGGACACACGAAGGCCATTAAGAATTCCTTGTCATGCCATTCGGATTGACAAATGCCCCAACCACGTTCCAATCTCTAATGAATCAGGTTTTCGTCCCTTCTTGTGCAAATGTGTTTTTGTGTTTTTTGACGATATTTTTGTGTATAGTCCAGATCTTCCAACCCATGTGAATCACCTCACGGCTGTGTTCAACCTCCTAAAGGACAACACTCTATATGCTAATCACAAGAAGTGATGTTTTGCTAAGGATCAGATAGAGTCCTTGGGGCATTGGGTATCAGCCGAAGGAGTAGAAGCTGATGCTGACCCAAGGCAATGTTGCAATGGCCGAGGCCCCAAAATCTGAAGGAGCTGAGGGGTTTCTTGGGCCTAACGGGCTATTATAGGAGGTTTGTTACAAGCTATGGATTCATTGCAGCACCTCTAACTCAGTTGCTCAAAAAGGAAGCGTTCTTATGGAGCGAGGAGGCAACCCAAGCTTCCAAAAACCTCAAGCAAGCAATGGTAACCTTGGACTAGAAAACAAGGCAGCAAATGCCTTGTCAAGACTGCCCCAAGCTCTTCAACTCAGTATGATCACAGTACCTTCAATAATTGATGTTGAAGTGGTGTAACACGAAGTTAGGGCAGATGAGGCTCTTGCTCAAGTGATTTCCAACCTAGAAGAAGATGAAGATAGTGTTCCAAGATTCTCCCTGCAGCAAGGAATGTTGTTTTACAAAAATCGGTTAGTTCTCTCGCGCACCTCTTCTCTTATCACTACCATTCTGCACACCTACCATGACTTAGTGATTGGAGGTCATTCTGGATTCTTACGGACCTATAAGAGGTTGACGGGGGAGTTGTGCTGGAAGGGCATGAAGTCATGTGAAGACATATGTGAAGAAATGTGAAGTTTGCCAGCAAAATAAGAGAAGGGCCATGGCACCAGCTGGTTTATTTCAACCTCTACCCATTCTGGGCCGCATTCGGGAGGATGTGTCTATGGACTTTATAGAAGGGCTGCCTAAGTTTGAAGGAATGGATGTGACATTTGTTGTAGTTGATCGTCTAAGCCAGTATGCACATTTCATCGTCGTTAGCCATCCCTTTTCTGCAATGACCATAACTAGAGTTTTCATCAAAGAGATCTTATGATTACACAGATTCCCTAAATCAATTGTCTCGGACAGGGATAAGGTGTTTGTGAGCCATTTTGGGGTGGAATTGTTTAAAATTCAGGGGACACAAATGAAGCACAACTGGCATACCATCCCTGAACGATGGACAATCTGAAGTGGTCAACAAGTGTCTGGAAACGTACTTAAGATGTTTTTGGGGGCAGCATCCTAAACAGTGGAACTCGTGGCTGGCTTGGGCAAAATGTTGGTACAACACGGCCTATCACGCCTCCATTAACACGCCTCCATTCCACATTATCTATGGTTGAGCTCCACCACCGATGATTTCGTATGGAATGCGAAAAATGGTCAATGATACACTGGAACAACAATTGATGGATCTCGCTGCTTTGGTTGCTTTAGAAATCCACTTGGAAGTAGCGCAAAACAGAATGAAGAAATTTGCAGATTGCCATGGCAGGGAACTCGACTCGTTGTGGGAGATAGAGTGTATCTAAAAATTCAGCCTTATCATCAGAAATCCCTAGCTAAGAAACGTTATGAGAAGCTAGCTCCCAAGTTTTTTGAACCCTATGCGATTCTAGAGAGGATTGGAGCAGTGGCCTACTGATTGTTCTTGCCCCCTGAATCGACAATTCACCCTGTTTTCCACATATCACAACTGAAAAAGGCCATTGGTGATAATGTTGTGTTACACCCTCACCCTCTTATAGTGCATGATCTGTACAAATGGGAGGTGGAACCACATTCTGTTTTGGGGGTCCGTTGGAATGCTGAGATGAAATAATGAAAATGTCTCATACACTGGAACAAGCCAAAGGTGAAGCCACTTGGTAATCAGTTGCTGAGATTCGCTCCCAATTTTCAGAGTTCCAACTTGAGGACAAGGTGTCTTCCTACCAGGGGTGTGTTGTTAGGCCTCCAATTATGAACAACTTATGCAAGGAAGGGCAAGAATCTCATTGGGTCTGACAGTTAGTGGGACGTTGCTCCTTGTACGGCTTGAGGGTGGGCGCCTCGGCTTCGTACCGTTAGGGTATATTTGTGCTACTGTGTGTGTGTTGCAAGGAAGGGCAAGAAGGTCATTGGGTCTGACAGTTAGTTAGTGGGACGTTGCTCCTTGGACGGCTTGAGGGTGGGCACCTAGGCTTCGTATGGTTAGGGTCTATTTGTGTTACTCTGTGTGTGTGTGAGGTAGGCATTTTGAGAGAGAAGTAGAATTGTGGGAGAGATCACCAACCCTCTCGAATTGGATGGGTAGTGAGTTCTTGTGCTGTTCTTATTATCTAAACTGAGGAACTCTCTTTTCTGGTTGTTTTGGAAGTAAATTACACATGGAAGTTCTCCCCTGTTTTATTCGTTCTTGTTTTTGTTGAGTTCTTGCAGGTAACGGAAGCTTTCAGAAGGGAGATACCTTCCAAACTCCTCTGTATAATCTGCTATTGATCAAATTCCTTGATGGCAATGATGGTATTGATTGTACAGGAGTTGTTCGTAATCAAGTGGCAAAAATCGAACCTTCATCATTTTGAGCATCTTGGGCCATGTGTGAATAGGTCTCTTTCCATACCTTCTTCGGTTGGTTTGTAGTTGATCCCACCAAGCAAATTCTCCCCCTTTAATTTTAAGGCCACCAATTTTACCTTCTTTTCTTCAGGGTACCCATGTAATGAAAGAAGTTCTCAACTTCTTTAATCTACAAGAAATCTTTCAAGATCAAGCTTTCCATTGAATGTAGGTAGGTCGATTTTCATCGTGTAATCACCACTGACAAAAGGTGGCTGGTTGAAGTGTAATCTTTCCATCCTCCTTAATTCTCGAACATCTTGGATTGGAAGTTCATCCTCTACGCTAGAGCTGTCATAATCTTGATGTCTAAACCTCTCGAACTCTGGTTCTTGCCTCCTAAATTGCCGTATCACATTTGTTGTTGATTATTGATCAAGGTTTCTTGAGGCAATCTTCAGTTCTATAAAGGTTGCTGTTGCCATAGATTTATGCTTGGTTCCTCTCTGTGTTTTTGGAAATTCTTGGGTGGTCGTCGGAAGTTTACTTCAATTGTCACGCCATGGTTCCCATCAGTTGATGTATCTCGCTCATGCTACTCCTTAATTCTATGACAGATGCTTCAACAAAATTCACTTGTGTTAGTGTTTTTGGAGATAGTGCCGTAGGAGAGCACTTGCTTCTCCTCTGGTGTGAATCATGTCATCGCCGGATGTAGTGGCAGCTTTCTTCCCTTCCAGGTTGCTCTGATATAAAATTTGGTGTAAACAGCCAAATGAGTGAATTAGATTTATTCATAGATGATAAATGTACGAATGACTCCAATATTTATAGAAGGGGAGTTAGTGGCTGTCTAACTACCAGACAGCTCGGGTAGTTACTAATTAAACCAATTTAACCCATGGTAAGCTAACTCATTACATCATGGACCGACCATACGAACAGAGGGGTCAGGTAAAAAGCCATGCCTTATTATAAGGCACTATCGCTTTCTAGTTGCATTTTTGTGCGCACTGGACGTGGACATCTCATCATTCTGACACTTTTTGGACATCTTAAAGTGGGTTCTTTCTGTAATAGTTTCTACACGGATACTTCATAGGCATTTGGTCATATGGACGCGACAGAAAAGGAAATAATAATAGTGCATATTTGATTCAGGAACATTGGGCTTGCTTGTCACGCTTGTTTCTAAAGCATATATTTGAATTTTCTTTGTAATCTAATTTGGTGTTAGGTTTTCTTTATAAACCTCTGTTATAAGTTTGCCATTCTTGGAAATATATAATTACGTTGTTATTTGTATATAAAATCTGTTATTTATTTCTCAAAAAACTGAATATTTTGAGAAAATTATAACCATGTCGAGTCATTTGGTTTGTGCTTTTTATGTATGGCCCCCTAGAATTATAGGGATGAATTTTTTACAATTCTTTCTGTTGATACCTTGGATTTATGCATAGATTACTTTAGAATATTTTGTGCGTGTCTTAGAGCTCGTGAATCTAATTAAATGAAACAGTTGATGTTCCTGAGTGTTCTTAATTTTATTCAATTTTCACTCTTAGAAGCACTTGGTTGCTTGGTTGAAGAATACAGTTTTGATAAATCTCGTGTAGTTCAATCTTTGATGTTTTACCATTTCCTGCAGGTTGGCACACCAATTTGTATTCCTCAAAGGGAATTTATTGACATTGGTCGCATTGCATCTATTGAAAATAATCACAAACCTGTTGATTATGCAAAGAAAGGGCAGAAGATAGCCATTAAGGTAATCCTTTTTTAATTCTATTGGTGTTATTGTCGCTTCTTGCAATCCCCATAAAATTTTCTACTATATTTGTATTTGTAACGAGAAGGGGGGTTGGGGGTTGGTTGAAGTTTGAAATGTTGATCAAATTTAGGTTTCTATGTGACTATCATGCAATCGAATTAGAAAGTAATAATTTTTCTTAATACTATGATTGCCATTTTAAATTCTTAAAATCAGCCTTGTCGGAGCAATATGTGCTAAAGTTTCCTTGGGTTCTTCCAACAGATAGTTGGCCACTCTCCGGAGGAGCAGCAAAAGATGTATGGTAGGCACTTTGATTTGGAGGATGAACTTGTCAGCCATATATCAAGGAAATCCATAGACCTACTCAAAGCCAATTATCGGGTTAGTTTACCTCTCTCTCTCACTCTTGTCCCCCTTCATTGATAATTTTGGTAACGAATTGAATGTCAATTTATAGGATGATTTGTCCATGGAGGAGTGGAGACTGTTGGTGAAATTGAAGAACCTTTTCAAAATACAATGAGATGAGCAAATCATGAACTCGAACGGTTTGCGACTTTCCAAACAGCTGGTTTGGATATAGTGTCGTTGGAGGATTCATATGTTGAAGATACAGAGAAAATGTGGGAGAGAAGAAGGTTGATATTTGAGAACGACACTCATGCCGAGTTTATGGAAAGGATGATGATGGTTGAATTCATCAAGGTGGGAAGGTATGCGGCATAACACAACTATATTTCTTGCATGAAAAAGCTACCAACCAAACAACTGAAGTGTGCTCTGATCTTATGGAATCATTGATTTCCTATGTTTTGTTGTGATTATTTAGAGATTTTCGTATGAAATAAGTGATTGCGAGATTGTCAACTTGAGCGAGTTGGTCAAGATCTGTGATTATATGTTTGACATTCTTCGCAAATTTAATATTTTCGGGGGAAATTTTTCTCTCATTTATTGGCTAGGTTAAAATTTTCCAGGAAAGTCTTCCTTTTCTTCCACATTGCATTCGAAAGTTTCTTATATTGTTATTCGTAATGGGCAGAGATAATCTCTGTTTAGATAAAATGCTCGATATCTGTGTGGTCATATATAAGGTTGTGAATATCTAATTAACTATAAAAAATGTTAACAGAATAAAGAAATGTTGATTGTTAGCAGCCAAAAGTTACTGTGCTCAGGCTCTAATTATTAATGATTAAATAAACTAAAATTTTACCATGACTGCAATTTTAGAGAGAGCGAAAGTGTATCGGGTCGTTTCTCTAATTGGATAACCAGCATGGATTTGGCCATCCAACAATTTAACGGTACGTTCTGTTTATCGTTCCCTAATTGAATAAGGAGACAATCCTCTTTACAACATCGGTAAGTTTTAAGTTTTTCTTATAGCATTAATACGCATGACAGAGTTCAGAAACGGACCTCTTATCTCTCCGTTTCTCCAAGCTGATGCCATGTGCAAATGATAAATTTTGCCCAGAAGTACTTTTTCATGCTCAGCAGCTTCCAGGGGTATACAGACCTCCCACTGCAAATGATAAACTTCATCACTTATGTTTTCACGGGGCACCCTTTTGAGGAGGAGAAACAAACCTTATGGCCGAACATTTCTAGGATCTTTGGCTTGAAAGGAACAATTGCATCTTCAATGACTTCAAAAGTCCTTTGATTCATTTTTTAATTTGGTTCTCTTCACAGCCTTTTATTGGTCATGTAAGCATCATTTTTTAACAAAGTTTTCATACCTGGATGATCTTTTTGAAACTATATTTTTGGGTACTCAGGTCTTTATTTATTTATTTATTTTTTTAATATTTCATATACCAATAAAGTACATGGTTCTTTTGTTTTAAAAGAAATATTGACTATATGTTGGCCATAGAGGGTTTGAATGGAAAATATTCATTAGAAAGGAAAATACATTTGGAAAAGGAAGTAAAATGAAAAATGAAAATTCAAGCATATCTGTAGGTTTACATATGTTTTCTTTTTAGTTCAATAATTGTGGGACTAGGGATTGAATCAACAACCTTTCGGATGGTAATAGCGGACCTTATTTATTGAATTATGCTCAAATTGATAGATTTAGTACTTGAGCAGCTCGTGCTAATATGTTTGAACAATGGTTTGCTATGATAGATATAGAGTCAAGTTATGTTGAGTTGATACATGTAGTCAGCAACGGTTCTCTTGAGATGTTTTGCCAAGCAATTAGATGAGTTACAGTCATAAAGTTTGTTACCACCCATTGTTTGGCTTGGAAAACAACTTGAGCGAGGAGTGCTTTGGGTGTACTCAAAGGGTATGATCAATCATCATACGATCATGAACGCTGTTAAGTCTTTCGAGTCAAACCAAGTCTAGGAGGAGACATGTGAGAAGAGTGCGAGAGTCATTGAAGGACAATGAAAGATCAAAAAAAGGAAGAAATCAAATATTCTTGTCCAAGAAAATGTTCCAGCAGTGCCTAGGCACCTAAAAATAGCACCAAACGCTTGCAACCTGACATTTAGTGTGCATTAACCAAATCCAATAAACTAAGATCCAAAGT
>JAOANK020000003.1:2810378-2833399 GCA_026257165.2 Telfairia occidentalis
ATCAGAAATTTTAAGAAATAGAAGGATGGTATTGGCAGCGTACCATGCAACTTCCAATGAACTACTTTTTCAAGTAACTATATTTATGGCCAAGCTTGAGCATAGCTAACTGATTAAGTCATAGTTCTTAGACTAAAAAATTGTGAGTTCAAATCCCTACTCTCACATATTGTTGAAATCAAAAAAAAAAAAAAAAGTAATTATATTTACTACCGAACCAGTATAGTTCAACTAGTTAACGCAACATCTCTCGACTAAAAGGTCATCGTTACAAATCTCAACCCCACAAGTTGTTGAACTAAATATATATATATATATATATGTATTAAACCATTTTATTATAAACTGGTCTTTTGAGTTTGACAAAAATTGTTGTAACAAAAGTTGAACAAATTTTTTTTTAGTTTTGTGCGTAGTATTTGAATTAATATGATTAAAATGTATGTTGAGGGATTATGTTTTTAAGCTTCAATGTATGTTCATCCAAGTCCCTAAAACAACGAATAAGAATGTGAGTTCCTTTTAATATGGATAAATTATCGTTTGAGTCTTTAAACTTTTCCTTGTGTGTCTATATGATTTTTAAGTTTGCGAAAGTTGTGATTTAACACTTCGAATTTTAAACGAAATAGTTCTATTTGATGTCCAATATTACCATAACTCCATTCCCTTCATTACCACATGCCAAACGTCCATTAAAGAAAAATAATATTTCTTCGTACGCACAACTAAACATAAATAGTTGAACTAAAAAAAACTAAATTTTGTTTTTAGTTCAACCTGTGGGAGTAAGAATTCGAACTCAGATATGCCTTAACAAGTTAAGGTATTCTCAGGTTGGCTAAATTGAAATAAATAGAGAAAATTTCATTTATTGGCTAAGTTGAAAAAAGATCATAGATCTGTTTTCCAAGGGAAAATACTAAATAAAGCGACAACTCCATTGGATGATAACATCTGAGGGGCGTAAGGAATCTGTTAATCACATATCGTACAAGAAAATGTGATGCATAAGATTACAGGAGCATCCCAACAGGTAAAAAGGTTCAAACAAGATGGGAGGCAATGCAACAGTAGAACAGCATTTTAAGCCGATTGTACAAAAACCTCGAAATCCCCGAACAATGGAGCTCACCAAATTTGACATCCCTGATATGCAAGTGAAATGGTGATCATCTGCTCGTAATGCCAGTGCAAGAATGGCCATGGTGAGAAGGCCAGTATCTAAAGTGTGTTCACCAACAAAAACCATTTGCCTACTTACAAGAATGAATCAGTGGCCCAAAAATGGGGAGCGCAAGACGATTACGAATCGCCATTTTCACGGTCAGATCAGTTACTAAGTTTATGGAAATACCAGCAGATGATGATGGTGCAAGTCTATAAAATGACCAACTTCTCCATTTTGGTATGTTCATGAAGACATTGAATTCTGATCTCTTGCCTTTGCCAACTTTGCTTGTATGAGTTTGTCTAGGATGGGAGGCTCCAAAGGAATGGGATCGAGACAACGCTCCGATGCTGCGACTATCACCTGCACGAGAATAGAATCAAGGGAGTTTAATTTCTCACTGCAATGTTTAAAGCGAAATATGTGAAACTCCAAAATTACTGAAAACAGTTATCAAGTGCGAATCAGAGAAAAGTTTTGAGAACAGAAAAATAACTTGAGTTACCTCATCGAGCAAAAAGTCAATAGCTGCTTCATCATCTGCAATTTCCTTCAGGGGAGTCCTCAGGAACTGCATATCTAACTGAATTTGCTGGAACCCACTTCTATTAAAAGTCTGAAGTCGGACGAATTCTTGCAGAGTTTTAAGGGAAAGTTTCACTGCAGTTGTTACAACAGATCCCTGCAATTACAAGAAAAAGTCTAAGCTGTCTGATTTTGGAATTAGGAAATGCTCCAGAGAAGAATTGTCATGGTACCTGAGTAAACTCTACTCTAGTAAAAATCTCTATCTTTTGCTTGAACAACTTTGCTAGATGGGTTTCCAATAGCTGGCTCCGAGCCCTTTGCGTGTTTGATCTATTCAACTTTTCCTCTCGGAGTGGATTACTCCGTGATGAGGTGGTGCTTCCATTGCTGTCAGTCCGACGATGCTTACGAGTCCCTTGGGCTAAAATCTGTTTAACTTCATTTCCTACTGCCTCCAACTGATGCAGGAAAGAGACAAGTTTAAGAGTCATAATTTTCGCAAATAAACAAGCTGATCTGCAGTTGGTAGGCTTCTAAAGGTCCATTCATTTATTCAAAACATAAATGTATCACAATAACAAAAAAAGTAATAGTATTAACAAATAGAAGGTAACAATAGCACTAACCTCTTGAAGGAATAAATCGACAAACATGTGAACCTCTCTGGGCTCCTTGTGCTGTGAGAAAGATGAGAAGGGAAAAGAAAGAGAATTGAATAATATGAAAAAGAAAATAGAATAGTAGCAAGGGTAAAAAATATCTCCCCCCGCCCCCCCTCTTCCCATGGACGTAATTACCAGAACTCACCTTAACCCAATTTGGCGTCCTAAACCTCTTAGTTAAAAGAACTGATACCCTCTGACTTCTCATGTTTATATACTGAGAGATGACAAAAACAAGTAATTGTGATCCACCAAGTGAGTGCATTAATAGAAGGTTTCACTTAAAATTGTTATATTGAATAAACTCATTCTAATAGGATTATTTAAAGAGAGGAAAAGAGAGAAAAAGATATACATACGAAAGCTTAATATACGGAAAAGTTTGGCCAGTTTGCCAATTAAACCAAAAAAGTGGTGTGCTCCTACTATCCGAGAAAACATTAACATGACACTAATACATGACTTTATATAAACAAAGTGCTCATAACACCAATAGGGAGGGAGCTCTTGCCTGTTCAAAGCAAAAACAATTAGCAACATGCTTAAAGAGGATGAAAAGGCAAATATCAACCCATCCATGAGATTTTGAAGTAACAAGAAAAAAGGAAAGCAAATGATATAATGCCCTAGACATTATAAAATGAGAAGTTCTGAATTGTTCATACTCGTGCTACTACAATATTTATCCAGTTCGCTCCATTATATAGCATGCAATGCAATGCAATCTTTAAAAATTTCTTAAGCATCATAATTGGAATGATAGAAGTTTAAGTCATACAAGATGTAGAAACTTTTCACCAGCAGATCGAAACATTCGGCAAATTTCTGCAGGCACAAAGGCAGGACCATATTCATAACCCCTAATACCACCACCGGAAAAAGAAGCCGCTATTTCCTGAAATAAAAAAGATACACATAAACATGAAAATGTCCATGAGAATCCACAGGAAATGCACAAGTACAGAAAAACACCAAAATGTGATGCATAAAGTCTCATTTCTTTAGTGAGCTTAAAGACCTACTCAAGAATAGAAATCGACACTATCAGGCTACTTCAATTTCCTAGAGAATGAATAAAAAAACTACAGTGATGCCTTGCCTCAGTGATTCTAGGGATGGCAGTTTGTTCAATAAACACTGAAATTTGAGCAAGCACCAAGACAAGCCCAGCAACAACTTTGTCAGCTTGGGCTGCCTCAGTCAAAACTTGACTTTGACTATAAGCATTATTTCTTCCTGAAAGCAACATGAAACGGTCAACAAGTGCCCTGAAGAAGTCCTGAAATCCTTCTTGAACCCAGTCAATAATTGAGTCCCTCTGGTTAATGATTAGCCCTGACTGATCATCAAGAAGCTGGCGGAAGTCCTGAAATGAAAGAAAGAAAAAAAAAAGTAATGAGGGGAGAAAAGGAAATGAAGAGGATGCATAAATAATCTTATTCATTTGGTTAGGTTAAGGAAAAATGAACAAATATACAAGTAAATAAATAATTAAGAACTCCCAGTGCAATTAATAACTCAATCAAAAGATACCAAATTAAATTCAATAACCTTAAAGACCTTTACCATTTAACAGGATGTGGTATAGTTTTCACATAATGCCAAAAAATTCATGCAAGTACTTCAAAATGATATATAAGATCGTTGGTAGTTTCTACGAGAAAAAAGAATCAAAGTTCAGAGAGTTTTCATACAATTAGTAGATATGGTTTAGTTTTCATAATAATGCCAACAAAATTCATACTGGTACTTTAAAAATGATAAATAAAATCATCGGTGACTTCTTTAAGAAAACAGAACCAGAGTTCAAGCAGTATTACAAGTAAAAGGTCCACGCTACCCTGAAGCACTGCCTTCTTGCTGGCCTCCAGTGCAAGCTGCAAGGAGTACTCTTGCATGCCCTCCTTTTTTCTAGTATGAACCTGTGTGATTGCATCTGTCAATTCAAATAAAATTTAACTCAAACTTTTAGAGCCCAAAGGACACAATTGTTCTTCCTGCATATAAGTCAAACAAAACCAACAACCTAGAACCTTTTCCACAACAATGTGCACATTTATACAAATTGCTAAGATCGGACCATTCATTCTCACTCAATTTTGGTGTTTTTCTTATACGTTGTTTCGTGGTTTTGGGGGAGATGATAGTGGGAATAGAACACCTGAGATGTCTTGCAGGAGACGAGAGAATGTGCATGTGACGTACTTTTTGACAGCAACCTGGGCAGCCTGAAGATTACATATGAAAAGTTGAAAGTCAAGTTCAGTTTTAAACTCTCTTTCTTCCCTTATTCAGATATCTATCCTTGTGATGAATAATAGTGGAAAGTGCAAGTACTTTTGTATCGGGAGGCAAAAAAATTGAAAAAATGGATCAAAATTGTTGCAAGCGCAAACATTATGCAAAATAAGACCTTCAAGGAAAAATCAGGCAGACAAGCGTCATTCAATACTTCTCCCAGTAAAAGCACATCTGTCCATATAATCCCTGCAAAAAATTAAAATCAGTTTAAAAATTTCCAGCAAGAAACTTTCCACAAAATTTTGGTATAGTTTTGTGTCCAAACATGTCAAATGCCAACGGTTCCAATACGACTAAAGTCTGAAGGTCAACACAAAGACGCTACAGAAGAAAACTTTTCTGCTAAAGGCAGTCCCATTCTATAAAAGAAAATTCTCTCGATAGGAAACATTCCCATGAAAAAATGCAAGGCCGGACAGTTGAAGATTAACAATTTCAAGACTATCATAGAGGATAGGAGTAAATAACTAAAATAACCTACCAAAAACATGGAGAAGATCTGCTGCACAAATTTGTTTCTTGATAAATTGCTCAGTGGCATCAAAATGCCTACAAAGAAAAAAGTGGGAAAAAAAATCCTTCATGACCAAAATGATGCGTGCAGCCAAACTTCTACGTACATCAACCAAAAAAAAACTCATATTTGAACATGTTTAAAAGAACAAACAACAAGGATGATCAAGTACTTGGTAACCAAATCCTGAGAAAGTTCTATCAGTTGCCTATCTGAATCTGCAAAAATTACACGATAAGCTCGGACTGCCTCTGCAAACTCCCGAACTGATGCCTAATAAAAGAAAAAAAAAGAGAGATGTCATAAATAGTCTTGCAGTTGACCACATCAAAACGTGAATAACGAAGTGCATATATATGAAAAAGAGAACTTTTTTTAATCAAGTGCTGGCACTGTGCACAAACAAGGTGAAAGAGCTCCGCAGCTCTACAGTATTGGATTCCACAGCATAAAACTCATGTTTCTACTTACTATTTATTTCAGTTTGTATTTTTTATTTAATTTTTTTTTTGTTTTTTACGCAAAAACATCCAACAATCCAAAAGAGAAATGAAAGCAGAAGGGAAGATAAAGTATTCTCCATGCAACCAATGAACCAAAGGAACTACAAGATATAGTATTTATTGAATTGAATAGAGGGTCGATATTTCTTTATTTTGTTGTCTGAAGATTTATCCAGCGGTCCTTCAATTCAGCCTGTCGAAAGATGACTCCAGAAAAACAATACTATAGTTACCTGCCATGACTAGAAGTTAGTTTACCTCATGCGAAGCACCATAAACTGACTCGGAAACATTTCCTTCTTTTGAAGAGCCAATTACCAATGCACTACTCAAATCTTCGGCATTAAGCTGAAGATCCAATGTTGATTGTTCCAACTTTTCAAGCAACTTTGCCTTCAAGCTGTCCACCTGTCAATACATTGGCAAACTTTCATATAATTTAGAAAATTGTTGGTTGTACTTGAGTCATCAGAAGTATTGAATTTTCTACATGTTATACATGCTTCACTTGCTACAAGTGCTACAGGATGCCCGATAGGTGTTAAAAAACAAGATTTCAGCTGTTGATATTTCAGGATACGTCCTTCAGAAAATTTCCATTCATTAAATGCATTGCATGTTATGTACAATATTGTTTTATTATCAGGGTAATGATTTTGGAGTACAAAAGGTACAAACCGGGAAATCTAGCTGCTTAAGAAGTACTGCAGCCTCCGCTCTTGTCTGTATGGATTCAGAATCTGAGAATAGCTTTTCCTGAAAACATCGCTCAATCATATGTAGACTATTTGGCCAGTAAAAACACTTCCAAAACATTCAGCAACATTAAAATTGCTATAGGGCATGATATTGTACGAACACAGTGGCAAGAGTGATCCTCAAATTCTGGATATAAATTATTGCATGTGATTCCTACTTTTTTTTTTTTTTTTGGTTGCATTATAGTACAAGCTAACTGAAAATGGGCTTGATTGCATGCATCAAGAGAATCCAAGTTCCATTGCCTGGTTAGGCTATAATCTGGGATTTCGGGGGGCAGCATTGGATATCTGTTCCATGACCCCAAAGTCAACATGATGAACACCTCTTGCTTGATTAGTTTGCAATCAAAACCAGTCCAATCAAAAGCTCTTGGTTGATAACTTTTTTGGAAATCATTCTGATATTTTAAGGAAACAAGAATTTTCATTGATATGTTGAGAAGTTATAAACAGAAATATGAATTGTCTTGCAAGAGTATAAAACATCTCAATTTAAGTTGACTACAAAGGGAGAACAATTACAAATGGATTTAAAGTTAGGCGGTTGTCTCCTAAGAATAGTGAACATCAGGAAGAGCCCCTACATAGCCCTTTTGCCAAATTGGCGTACCATGTGCTATAAAGAGAATGAATTGCAAAGCCTCTATTTTTGTTGTTAACATTAAGGACCTTTCATATAGTATTGTGGGGCACCCTTCCAAAAAAGAAAATGAGGTTCTTCGGATGCATCAGAGTTTTTTTATGGAAATTATGGCTGGAGAGGAACAACTGCACCTTTACCGGCACCATTGAGTCCTTTGGCTCCTTTTTAAATCCTATTCCTTTTTTTGCGTTGTATGTCTAAATGCATACAACTTTTCTCTGAGTATAGCCTTAATACCCTTTTGCCCCAGTGGAAATGTTTTTTTTGTAATCCACCGCAGCAGTTAGACCTTTTTGTTTATTTCATTTCATCAATGAAACTCGTGTTTCCTTCAAAAAAAAAAAAACAAGTACATGTTTTCATCATACTCACTGGTGGGATGTTGTGCTTTCCCTCAAGCTCAGTTTGCATTTAACTCAATGATGAATATATCACCTAGATGCTCGCCAATCGTGATTGTATCAACTAAAGTTTCACATTCGACCTTCATTCCAATACTTTGACTTGTAACACACCTTATCCTCAAAGTGTACGTAAAGAAATAGCATCTAAACGGCACCAGCTCTATCTCTTACACGGTGGCTTTCTCAATGGGTTCCACCTCATACTTTACTTTGGCCCCCCATTTAGGAATTTGCTTCCAAAAATAAAATACCCTACCCTCGAAGTCTGATCCAGTTGACAAGTAAGAGTGGGTTTAGTAAGTCAATACTTGAAGTCTAATCCACACTGAGGTCTGCTCCAATTGCCACCCCGCCAAAAAATAAGATAATTTTAAACTAAATAATAGTCTCTTCTTTACTGTAGACCCTCTCACCCATCCATGCCTCCATGACCATCATGTTTCAATCTTCTTCCACCGTGGCAAACTTTCTCCAAAAACCCATGTTTAACCTCATCGTTCTTATATTTCACCCCTTTTATTCTCCTTCATCTTCCGACAAAACTTCCATTTACAAAGTCCTTTGAACCATCATCACTTCCTTCCCTACTTGGCCACACCACCACTGACTGACAACAATTCTTACCATAAAATCCATACATCGTCTTGCTGATTGTTCAACCTACTTCATCTGAACTATTATTTTCTCGCAAGGCCTTAGCACCCACATTCGATTTTGTTTTCACATCTAATTAATTGCCAAGTGCCCAACTTCTTGCACAAATTTTTTTTCCCACCTATTCACTTGACTTTCCTTTGCAGCTCTCACTGGTGTTTTTCAATACAATTGCTACCATACAGCTGCATTCCACCCATAGATTGCGAGTGTCTGAAACCTTTTGTATGAATATGATCATTATTGACCTGATCGATCCAACTCACAATTTTCAATCTTTTCATGTTTCATTTTTGGCTTCCCTACCTCCCCAAAAAAAAAAAAATTCTGTCCATTCCTTGTCGTTGCTTGACTTTTGTTTCTTCCGTCCATTGCTTCCATTCATATGTAGGACCTTACTGTTCCCAACTTATTTTCAAAATCCCTTCAAACCCATCTTTGCATCCCTCTTTCACAGCATGAATGGAGAGCTAAGCCAAAAGGGAATTATTTTATAGAGAGTTATTTCATTGATTCGCAACAAGATTGATTACACATTGTTAGCATCCAGGGTAAAAATAGATTAACCCTACAAACTAAACAAAATAAAATCAAGACAACTACGAAATTAACCCCTATACCTAAATCAATAACACATTGATTCCACAATACTCTTTGTTTTCAAAGGCAATATTTGCATCTCAAACAGTCATTTCACATCACGATCTATGGCTACCAATTTGATAGGAACTAGAGAATTTGAAAAGAAATAGTATTGAAACTTAAAGGCCAACTAATTCAAGGAACCTGACCCTCTCCCTTTTGAGCAAGCTCAAGCCCAATAAACGAAACAACTGCTTAATGTCCTCTACCCCAAGTCTATTTCACATTTTCCTTTTAACAAACTTATTTGCTAATGACTATTATACCCCTAATACATTCCTCACTCTCTAATGAATTAGCTTATTGGAAACAGTTTTTTCCCTATAGTGGCTTTACGCCCTCTAAACAAGCGACTATAAGCCTGCATTGATCCTTAATGCAAGTTATTTTAATGCACTAAATTTTAATCTCTTATCAAAAGAGGAAGGGAAAAATAAATCAACATGTTCCATACATGTCCATCCACATTAAAAGGCCATTTGAAAACAATACAGATTTCTAGGTGAAGAATTTGGATTATTACAAATCTAATGATGTGACTGATAATCATATAATTGAGGAATGTTTCCAAGAGATGAACGGTAAAAAGTAACACACGGTCCTCCATTATAGAATGATAGAATCACAAACATTTAGCCAAAGGCCGCCCGAATAAAGGTAGCATGAAAATGAATAAAATATTAAATAAATATACCTGCAAATTTTTCAAAACTATTGATATTGCTTCTTCTGATGCTCGCTTGCAATCCTGGAATGATGAGTCTCCATATGCCTACCAAATAGATGATAAAAATCATTTTAGACTTATACAGAGATGATGGAAGAAAAATGGAATGTTGCATTATGCACCCTTTTTTTTGGGGTGGGGCAAAGGCCAAAAAGGCACCTTAAATATTGGCATGGCTCCAGTATAGAATCTGACTGCATCAGCATAGGCTTCTGTTTTGATGCACTTTCCAAGTCTAGCAGGTAGATCATATATGAACTGTTCATGAATAATTTCCGGAGAAGAAAGCATAAGAGAAGCTCATATACAGCCACATACCAATACCTCCCATAAAAGTATAAAAAGATAAATATTTATACGTATTTTTAAAAAAAGAGAGAGAATCCTGACACATAAAAGAAGATACACATCACATTCTATTGAAATAATAACTTACATCTACAGTAACTTCTAAAATGCAATAGCACAACAATACCATTATGATGAACTAGAAAATAATAGAGGTTCTGCAAGTGCAATTTTCTTCATTTGCTTAATTTCATAATATGCCAAGGAGATGCACCAGCATTGAATATCATATAATTTGCAACATTCTGAGTTACGCTTTATATCACGACAGTGTGAATAGATAAAGAAAAGGAAAGAATTGAATGCATGAAAAAACCCAGAGGCGCTAGAATGCACCACCATAAATCCTATATTTTTTGTACCTGAACTTTACGAAGAAGATTTCGCGTGCGATGCAATTTCTCAATGTGCTCTCTTTTTTCAAAGAGAGAAGTATTAACTCCATCACTTCTAGACTGCACTGACAGTATCTACAACAATTTGCAACACAAATGGTAATCCCTTAATACACTATTTAAGACATTCTAAATGCATCCATTTAAACAAGAACATCACATACTTTCTCGAGGAGTTGTTCCATGTTTGTCTCCATCCCCACAATATTATTATTCATCCTGGGGAATAGATTTTCATGTGCGCATTAAGTAAAGAATGAGTCTACTTCATCATATATGGGAAAACAATAGGCATTGAGAGGGAAAAAGTACAAAAATTAAATAGGATTAAATAAACTGAGAGGTATCTAGGTTAGTTAGAGTCTGTTAGATTTCCAACTAGGAGGAACAAGTTTGTTATCCATAGATTGGTAGAGGGCTGCACAAAAAATTCCAAAAAACCAATCAACCAACCAAACCGATATCCACTGATCGGTTTAGACCGACATGTTGGTCGGATGTAGATTTTTTGTTTCGCAGAACTGACACATTGGTTGGCGTGGCAAAAAGAGCCATACCAATTGGTCAACCAATAAAATTTAAAAAATATATATTAAATAAATAATAATTAAATAGTCTAACGATTGTTCCTAAGATTAATGGAGTTGTATGCAAGCTATTTTAGACATTCACATATATATAAAAATAATAATAATAATAATAATAATTAAATATATTGTATAATTAAATAAATAATAATTTCATAATCTTACCTTACTGACGCGTTCCTCCCCCTTCCCTCACTTTTCCACCCACCCATGAAAGGTGTCTAACACCTCCCTCCCCTCACTCATGCAGCATGTCTGACACCTTTCTCCCTTCACTCCTCACTTCTACAACCATCATCATTTCTCAGTTCTCAGCCCTAGCACCTCGAGTACCCTTCCCTCACTTCTAAACCCTCACCCACACTAGTTCGGCCTCCCTATCAGGCACAATTCTCATAGAAACAGTCGCACTAGCAAGCTAATGCAACTCCTTACCATCTCAACTTTAGGCCTCACTCCTAAACCTAGTCGTTCATCAGCCACTTTTATCTCTCGATCGATTAACAAATATTAACTAAGCATGACAAAGCTAAACTTCGTATTTGGGTCAAAATCAGTCGACTTGCACAAATTGTTGGTTTTCAGCATCAACTTGTGCCTAAAAACTGATGTCAATGTGCGCCATTATGGGTTTGGCATCATAATAAGATTTAGAGTAGCAGGTAGTGTCAAGAATCTAAGTAAGTCATATAGGTTGGTTAGAGTAGGTGAGAGAATCAACTAGGAGTCTAGGAGGGAGAAGTTTGTTGATTGTCGGTTGGAATGTCATAAATACAAGAAGAATATAAGGAGATGAGAGGTTATTGAGGAATGAGGACTCAAACAGAGATTTCAAAGTTCATCAAATCACCTAGAACTATAACCAACCTACTGTTGTACACAACTTGGGGTTTCTTTATCACTTGGCTCCTTGTATCATATGCCTAACTTTATTCATAAACTAACAATAGAAGCTAGAGAAATCGTTGCAATTCACAAACTAATAAACAACATTCACACATGGCAATCAACTTGATAATTGTCAACCTAAGCATAACTCAATTGTTTAAAGCATATGTTATTGGCCAAAAAGATTAGAGGTTTGAATACCTACCCCACGTGTTGTTGAACTCAAAAAAATCAGCTGGATAATTATTGGGAAAGAAAAGACTATCAACCTTTTAATTGTATCAGTTGCACTGATGAATTTATTGTAATTTTCATAAACCAACATTTGAAGATCCGTGTCAAGATTCTTTATCTCGGCAGCCATTTCAACATGTCTTTGAAGGAGCCCCTCCAAATTCGACTTCTGTACCTACATTGCATGGCACATTAAAATAAGTGAATAAAAATTTGGATTTTACAACCAACAGTGAAGTTCAAATACAGAGATTTATCAACTTATAATGAGGCAAGAATGCCTTGAACTCCCATTCAATTTCTTCACTAGGGATGGGACTTAAATGATTCCACAAACTAGATCATAAAAGAAGAATTATAGTTGATTGTTTACACGAAGAAAAAAATATTGGGAATATATTTTTCTGATAATTGAGATAATTCCATGTTCAACCCCACTGTTAAATTTGATATTCTCTCCAAAATCTATAGAAATTATTTTCAAAAACATATAAAAATAAAAGCAATAATCAGATTCTTTCATCAAAATATAATGAAGACATTTATTTTGATCAAGATGAATTTTGTATTTTATTGTAAAAAGGGTCACCAAAAGTTGACAAGACTCATGGGGCAGATTTTTCATTTGGAGATAGATTCCCAAGATTGTATCAATTCGCCCAAAAGGTTGTTTGTAGAGGTATTCAAAAGAACCAACAACCCGAGCAACCTATAAGTTAGGGTTGAGTTGAAATTTAATTTGGGTTGGTTGGTTCTTAGATTCACTATATTGACCCTACCCAACCCAACCTACGATTATATAGAATATAAGATTTATAAGTTTATTTTTTTGGAAAAAATACTATTAGGTTAAAATTTACTTCCACTTTAAATCATTTCTACTTTTAACTCAAATTAATTTTAAACTCAAACCCAAATAGTATGAATTATGCTAGTCGTTCGAAATTTTTAGGCAACTAAATTCGACTCAACGCCCTTAATTAAAATCATATTGAAAGCTAAATAACTCTATTTAACAATTATAAGGTGTTAATTTTGTTCGCAACCCGATAGAACTGAACCAACCAACTTAATTTTAATAGGTTGGTATGGTTTAGGTTCATAACTTTATAAGAGTTGTTTGAGTTATACAAGTTTACAACCCGAACAATTAGGTTAGTCCAAAATTTAATAAACCCAACCCAACCCACGAACCCCCCTAGTTGACAATTGTTTGGTTAGAGATAGTTATGACAAAAAACTATAACCTCAACTTTCGATGAAACTTGTAGGATTGGGAAATTGCTTAAGCAGAACAGTTATTAGCAATCTTAGCCTAGGTTCATCTCACTAATAACCCAACCAACAGAGCATGGTACCATGAAAAATCGGGGGTCTTTTCCATTAAATCATTAAGCAAGAACTTGTTGGGACAAGGAAATATTCTCCCAAAGAACTTGACTACTGTATCTAAAGCAAAAACTGCCTTGAAAATTTTATACCTTTCTCATGAACCCTAACCCTCAGGGATGTCGACGTGAGGGAGGTCTTACACAGAAGATGTGCTTCCTTAATATCAAATCCTAATTAGTGTGTTCTATGCAACCATTTCTCAGGAAGATCAGAATCATCTATTCTTTCAATCTACACATAGTACCTACTATTGGTGTACTCTAATAAGGAATGTCGACTTGGTACGGTATTTCGCAGTATTGCTCAAAATAATATTAATCAACAACAACTTTTCAGAGAAAACAACATTTCATTAATGAAATGAAATATACAAATGGGAGGAAAACCTCTGGGCTAATAGGGTTACATAAATCCACTCCAGTTAGCACAAATATCACTAATATCGTAATTATGAAATTTAGGGATTAAGCTTGCACCAAGTGGCAGCCGTATATAAAATAAGATCAAATATAAATATGAAGTTTCTTTCCTTCCCACCTAAAATCCAGCTGTTTCTTTCAAGCCAAGTGTTATTGATGAATGCAGTGTGTGCATTTTTGGGAACTGCCGATATTTTTTTCTTTTAGGAAACAAATACTTCATTGATGGGAACTATGGACTGAAAGGAGCAAACAAGATCTCCTCTCACAAAGGTAAGGTTAAGTAGGAGGCTTGGACAATGATACAGTTTAAAGCTTAGCCATGGTGTTCTTTGACTAAATAATTTCGTAAATTTTCACCTAATGTAATTCTTAATGGAGCAGTTCTTGTTTGGCTCCTTCAAATCGGGACTTTGGTTTCCCTTTCGTACTTTTCACCTTATTGATGAAAAATATTCTTACTTAAAGTGGTTTACTTAAGTCTCCTATTCTCTACCCCCATCCCCACAAAATAAAAACCGCATATATCCAACGCACTGAACATAACAGATCAAAAAGATAATAAAAACTGAAAGAAAGGAAGTAAAAATTGAGATGGGGCTTAAGATGTACCAGAATGCTCATATACTGATCAGGATTAAAAGAGGTGGTGTTGATGGCTTCTAAAGGAGAGGCATATCTATTAGATGAACCCGTGGATGAGCCAGACATTGAAGCATCAGGGGAGTAGAAGCTGGATAGCAGATCCCTCATCCTCTTAGCTTTTTCATCCATTGGAACATCATCAATCTCCATTTCTTTCTGCTCCTGCTTGCTCCTTGTTAGCTCTTCCGACTGCTGTCTATTGTTCTGGATAGAAGATCCTGGCTATGGCAGTTATCTTTTGCTTTTACTTAAAGCTTATCCTACTTTTTGCTGCGTCCACAAGTAACATCGTAAGGTAGACATTCAGTTTCATTTGACAGCTATCAGGTAAATATCAAGTATTCAACTTCTGCCCTCTGGAAATGCAAGCAATGGTGATTGTTACATATTAACAAGATAACAAAACACATTTGATAGGCTCCGAAGCTATTTTGGTTCCCAATGTTTCGCCATGTCCAACGAGACTTTAGTTACTAAGTGTGATGAACTGTACCTTATTTAATTTTCACGATGTAATATGATTCAAACAATTAAAAACACATTACTAAAATAAGTCATCAAATATTTTGTATAACAAACATTTATAGCATTCATGAAAAATTCAAATGAGCTCTTCCACATTGTCAACTGACAAAGAACATTTATGGAAGTCGAAAATCTCCAAGAAAGTGAAACTTTGGGTATTTTACACGGGAGACTTCACCTTCTGCATAGTTTTTGAAGCCATACTAAAGAAAGATGAGATGAATGGAAGAAAGACAAGCTAAAGTTCCTACTTTCTGTGGCTCCGATACCAGTGATACAAAAATTAAGGATTCAAGAATTCAGAAAGTTCTCCAAGATACAAAATTCAGTGAGGGTTCGGCTTTAAATAGGCAGTACATTTAACAGAGTCAGCACTTTACTAGTCACTAACCATCTAAAAAAATTGCTGGACATAAGGATTATAGGACTAGAACTCTAAGAAACAGAAAAAGAGATTGACTACGACCATTTGTGGGAACAACTAAACGGAGAAGTCCTAAAGGCTCTTAAATTGAATATGTACCCCGAGAAAATGTAATTTCCATCCACCTTAACTGAGAACTCTTTCCATTTTTTTGCTTAATCCCCCTCTCAAATAACACTCCAAACAGATTAGCATTTGGGCAAACCAAGACAAAAGCAGAAATCAAAAGATCAAAGCAGCAATCAGAAGACCTGCCAAAGATGTTTTCTATTGGGGGTGCTCGAGTACACATTTTTTAGAGGATTATTGATTGGGTGGCAGTCCCTTTTATATTACATTCCCCCCATTCCCTATAGCATCCATTGCAAAAACTCAGCTTATGAATCTACCATATTCTCATTCCCATTACATTTCAAAGTCCAAACTCCTTTTCTCCCCCAGTTCATGCCAAAAGTAGAGTCTTAAAATGGGAAATCGTGATAGTAAATTCAAAATAAAAAACGATCACAATCAGCTATATATCACTTTTACCTGGCTGCCACGGCGATCACTGAAAAGAGAGAGCAGCATCAGATCGAGTGAAACAAGGGAGATAATAGAGCGCGTAAAGAACGAGCAGATCGGGTGTTGGAGGGAGAGAGACGAAGAAAAACGCCTGGCCGGCTAGCCCAAACCGGGACCGGATCCCTTTGGTTCGACTGGATCCATAACCGGTTCGGCTTGATCATTTGCTCATTGATTAGTAGTTGGTTTGGTTCGGTCTGATCGTTTGATTAAAATTTGAAAGTCATTTATGTTATCCAAAAATATCTAATCATTTGTTCATATTCAATCAACACTTTCTTTATTTGTAGTTGAATTGTCATATTTTGCACATATGTATCGATCTTTATAAATATTATTTTATCCTCTTAACTTTTAAAATAACTATATGTATTTCAAATCTATTTCCATAAGTTTTTATATTTATTTTATTTTTATTCATAAACTATCAAAATCAAAATGTCAATTTTAGTTATCTAAAAAAAATGTAAATTTTAGTTCTTATTAGATTTTTAAAAAATCATTTTATTTATCATCATAATTTTGGCATTAATTTCGTAAGCATAGATAGCACAACTTTTCAAACATGTGTATAAATATGTTGGAGTATATATATATATATTGGAGCTTAACAACATGTGTAGGTGTGAATTTGAACACACGACTTTTTAGTCGGGAATATATATTTTAACTAGTTGAACTATGTTCGATTTTACATATATTGAAACAATATAAATTAGATAAAGTAGAGATTGAGCAGGGTGTACCGAGAAGATATTAGGTAGTAGAATAACAATAAGAACCAAAGTTTAGAAATTCCAAGATATATATTTTAAGTTATTGACCAAAATAGTTATTTTGAGAATTTCAAAAAATAAAATAAATATTTTCTAAAGTTGTGAGACGAAAATAAAATAAACTTTAAAGTTCAAGGTCCAAATTAAAGTATAGTTTGAAATTCTTCTTTAGAATATGACATAACAAATATAAAATAGAATATGGTACTTAAAGTTAATGAATTTTTTTTAATATTACATTGAAAATACAAAATGTAGATTCAAACCTACACCTCTTTAATTAAAATCAGGCCAAAATTTTCAAAAGCATATGTGTTGTTTTTGTTTTTTTTTTTTTTTGGGAAGTTTTTAGAACATATTTGTTGCATGTTAAATACTAATATTAATTGAAATTATACCAAAAATGAATAAGTCAATAAACCCTTTAGTACCCCTGCACATACACGTATAGACGCACACTTTTTCAAAATACATGCCCAATGTGTCCCTTCGATATGGTATAAGCATGCGTTTTATTTTTTCTTTTTTGTTTTACTTTTTTTATTATTTGTTTGTTTTTTCTTTTCTTTTTCTTTTCTTTCAGGCCAAGCCCACGGGATTCAAACAGAGAATGACGAAAGTTTATAATTATAATGAAATACAAATAATATATATATATATATATATTGTCAGTGTGATTTATCTTGAATTTGATATTCCTAGTTTTATGTATGTATATTTAAATAAATTTTGTTTCCATTAAAAAAACAAAATACTTTATAGGCCAGGTTGTTCGACCCAATTTAACACTGCAAATTTATTAGGAATGTAGAATTAAAATGTAATAAATAAAAAGGTGGAAAAAGGATTAAAAGATATCAATTGTTTGTACTGGTTTTTAACTTGTGACGAAACTTACGTTCACCTTCCAAGTTACTTCCTTAAGAATTTACTATATTAGAATATATATATATATATATATATTTTTTTTTTTTGTTTTTAACTTATGAGGTCGAATTCACGTCTTTAAAAATTTCCACAAACTCTTTTATAAGTAAGAAATCAAACCTAAAAAAACCATATTTTTATTCTAAAGTTAGATCACGAACTTATTGACTAAAAAATTGATTTGAAACATTCTAACGCAATAATATATAAGAAAGAATAGCAAGTGATGGGAGAATTTTACACTTTTTGAGTATTTTTTTAATTGAACTCGAAGAAAGTAAGAAATCTTCAAATTTAAATAATAACGGTCGGAAGTGTTTAATATAAGTAAAAATAAATATGACTAATATATAAAATGATATTGGTCCTTTATTTATTTATTTTTTTCCGATCTAAAGGTGATGCAAAAAAAAAAAAGAAGATTAAAATCATAAAACAAGATTTCAGAAATATTTATTATAAAATTAATATGAAACATTTTTTATAACATAAAAATCCCAATTTCTCATATTTTGTTGAAGTAGTTTATTAGTTAAATGATAAAATATTTTCATTATCTACCAATATTATTAATTACGATGAATCAATATATAATATTATTTTTTGTGCAATTAAAATTGCCAGGATACAATAGCAACTGTATCAATAATCGATTGACTAAATAATTAAGAGTGTGTTTGTGAGTGATTTTAGAATGCTTAAAATCACTTTTTTTCATGAGAAAAATTAGCCTAATCACCTAAATTTAGGCATGACAAAAGTGGTGTTGGGTATACCAAAATCACTCCAAAATACACTCTAAATATACTTACATGCCTGCATCAAATTGAGACAATACCTAATGAAATTTATTTCCCAATATATTGTTCGTCTTCCTGTATTTGATATGAGAAATAATAACAAATATTATATATATATATAAATGAAGTTAATTGGTTGGAATCGTTGGATGATCCTGGAAATAATATTTACATTTTTATACAATTTCATTTACTTTAGTTTCTTTTTTTGAAAAATAAATTTGGTTTAATTCTGATTTTAAACAATCACTTACTATTGAAGAAAGGTCACTCCGAACATAATTGAGTGGATAAGACATATACTACTGTTGCAAAAAATTAATGATTCTATCCTTCAACTTTACAACGGTTAACTTAAAAAATTTTATTGAATAAATTATTTTTCTTTGATAGAAAATAAAAATAAAAATGAAACAACACACTAATATTCAATGTAATTGAGTTAAATTACAGGTTTAATCTCATCACTTTTAGGTTTGTATTTAATATGTCTATAAACGTAGGTTAATGATATATCGATACAAAATAAAAAGTTTAAAGTTCTATTAAACATCAATTTTTTTTAGTTCAATATTTGTGGGGATGGAGAATCGAACCATCGACTTCTGCAATAGTGGTACATGTCTTTATCCATTGAACTATGCTCGGATTAGCTATTAAACGTCAAATTTAAAGTTAAATTACATTTATCTCATAAACTCATTAGGTTAACATTCTATTATTCATATTAATTATAAAGTTAAATTACAAATTTTAGTCAATAAACTTTTAGAATTGTATCGATTTAGTTCATGTAATTTAAAAAGTAGGTTCCAAAATTTGTAACTTTATGTTTAATAGGTCTCAATGTTAAATAACAATCCTACAAACTTTGCAGCTAAATTTGTAATTGAACTTTTGAGAAGTCACACAAGAGACTAAAAATTGATTACAGACAAAATTGAAAATTTATGGAATAAACTTGTAATTTTTTTTTTTAATTCAACAACTATAGGTTGAGAGATCAAATGATCCAACTTGGCTAATAGATGCTCTATTCATTTGAGAGATGTTCCTATTCACAATAACTTGTAATTTAAGCAAAATATAAAAAGCTTAAATCTATATTTTTAAAAGACATTTGAAAAAAAGAAGCAAAAAAATTATACAACCAAGACAGTTACTTCCACGCTGTCGTCACGTTCCATGCCAGCTATGACACCGACTGCGATGGTTTTCGAATTACGTTTTTCTCATTTTAAAAATATAATTAAAATATCCGAATATTTTAGTTGAGCTCTTCACGTTCCTCGCCTATAAAAGGCCCTCTCCACGCCTTGCCTTCCCTTCTTTCGCCTCGCATTTCGTCCGCAGCCTTCAGCTAAGCTAAGTCTCCTTTCTCTTTTTCCTCTTTTCAAGTCTTTTTTACTGTCTTCTTTCGTCTCTCTTTCCGAGTTCTTGCGTCTTTTCTATTCTCTCTGCTCTCATAGATTGTCCTGTTGAATTGGAATCTTTGAGGTTCGTGTTGAAATCTCCGTCGGACTCCTTGATTGGCTCTTGATTTGTGGTTTCTCTTTGTAATTTGGCTGTTCGTTGATTCATTCCCGTGCTCCGTGTTGTCCCTCTTGCTCTGATTCGAAGATCCGGGGTTTATTACTTCTTTCTAGGGTTTTGTTGGTTACCTCGATGATTTTAGGTTTTCTATGACGTTCTCTGTACTGAGGCGACGTATTCGTATTCTTCACTCGTTTTCGGTTGTGTTTCTCTACTGGTTCTACGTCTTCTCATGAACTAATTACCTACCTCGTCGTGGTGGAATTCGATTGATCTTTTCTTACGGTTGTTTGAGTTGTAGATCGGAAGATTCATTTGAGTTGATCAGATTAGAAACTAAATAATTTTTTACTCGAGATTATTTGGTAATATTTTGGCGGGAAGTAATTGAAAGGGTGAATTAAATGGCTTCTATTCAAAGTCAAGGCAGCTTGGGATCTAATGGAGGTTCGCAATCTGCGATTCCTGATGAGCGGAAGAGGAAGCGGATGCAATCCAACAGAGAATCTGCTAGGAGATCTCGGATGAGGAAGCAGAAACAATTGGAGGACCTCACAAGCGAGGTAAGCCGACTCCAAATTGCAAATAACCAGCTTCTGCAGAGCATTAGTGACAAGGAGCAAGTGTTTATCCAGGTCGACAACATGAACAATGTTCTCAGGGCTCAAGCTATGGAACTAACTGATCGCCTTCAGTCCCTGAATTCGGTCCTCCAGATTGTGGAGGAGGTTAGCGGGCTTGCTATGGATATCCCTGAAATGCCCGATCCTCTCTTGAAGCCGTGGGAATTCTCTCGGCCGGTTCTGCCCGTCGTAGCTGACATGTTTCTGTGTTAGTTGGTCCCTCTTAAAGGGGCTTAGAGATGCCACATTTGCGAGTCTTTTGTCCAATAGAACCATGGTCGTTTGTGAATTTGTCACCGGTCTTAGGATTCTGCTGTGTGTTGGTGTTTACGTGTCATGTAATAGTGGTATTGTATCTGCAAGTGTGGGCTAGTCAAGAAAATGTCTAGAAATGAATGGTACTTCATGTGTTTTTGGTCATGGTAATGATATACTGATACCATCGGTATTTGGGGACATCTAGATTTGCTTGTGATTGCTCGCTGGGTAATTGCTGAAGGCAAGAAGTTCTTGGATACCAATGGCATTGAATTGGGTTTCTTATGTATTGAATATTGTTAATGCGAAGAACTCTTGAGTGTTTCTGTTCAATTTCCTCCCTGTTATGTGTATCTGTTGTTAGAATTTCAGTTGTACATGTTGATTCGAGTTCAACTCTATCTTTTCTGTTGGATTGACTCGAATTCTTTCTTAATTACAATTTTGAGTTAGGCAGTCAAAAATTTGCCGCCCTACCTTTTGGATTGGTTCTTTACAAATGCATAAAAAAGTCTCAGGGTTGATTCTGGTTCATGGTTATACTTATACCAGGAGAATGGAATATGCCCAATATTATGCTTCAGTATCCCCAGATTAGTTTCTTTGGCTCATACTAATCCATTGTGTTTTCTTAGTACTGATGGGATTGACTGTTCATCAGTGAATTTGTTTGATTTTATCTTCTCCGGATTCTTTTTGGATCTCTTTTTCTGGATCTCCTCCTTTGGATCTTATCAATGTTGTGTTGCAGGACATTTCTAGGTGGGAGTTGGTAAGAAATTATTTATTGGGAAAAGGTAGAAATACTGTAAACATAGTCTCCTTTAATTTATGGAGATTAAGAAAGAAATTTATAAATTAAAAGTTAAAAAAAGGACGTGTTTGGAACTTTGATTATCATAATCTAGATTAGATACTAGTCAAAGTAGTCCAAAAGTCCATGTGGTAATTTTTTCTATTGCTTATCTATCATCAAATTTGACCTGCTTTTCCTTTGGTTCCGTGGCCAATTTTGCTTATTCAATTGTGTTGTTCGTCTTCTTCCAGAATATACTTATTCTTTTCTTCATATAATAAAATTGCTCTAAAATAGTCGTCCTTCTTGCCTCGCGACAGATGGTTTGTGTAGTTGTAAAAAATGACGTGTTTGAACAATAATTTTCTATTGGCCTTTGTTACTTGCAGGAGTAGACTTTGTTGTACGTATTAATGAAACAAGCACCTGCCACTTGTTTCTCGTATTTAATCTTATTTTTCAATCATCTAGAGCTCTCTGAATCTGGAACTGTTTTAAAAACTGTTTTCGGTTCCTTAGAACAAAAATCTAGTGAATATTTGTTGTTAATTGGTTTTAAAAAGTTGTCATCACAGGTTCTGTAGATATTTTTATAAAATTTTAGTATGTTTCTTGAACTTTTTTAGTTGATATCATCTAATTTTTATCGTTTGGAATGTTAGGATGTGTTTGGGATAATTTTGAAAAAAAATATTTTTTAAATAAAATTATTTTTTCTATGAGCATTTTTTTAAAAAATTAACAATTTAAAGTGTGTTTAGTGTAGTTTCTTAAGTAATTTTAGATAATCAAAAGTTTTTTTTTTAAAAAAACAATCTTAACAAATTAAATGTACATGAAAAAAAATTAGATTAATTTAAAAGCTATTTTTGAATTAACACGATGGAGATGGATTATTTGAAAATGAAAGTGTTTAATCGAGATTCTTCAAAATATGTAGTAAAAAATAAAAACATATTTGAATGTAGTGTAATCAAATAAATTTATTATAAAAAGTTTGTTTAAAAAATATAAAATCTAAATGTATTTATAAACATTTCTTTATAAAAAAGTGTTTAAATTAAAAATCATCACAAGTAGACCCTTAATCAACGTGAATAATCTTTTTTTTTTGTTCATTTTAATCATCATAAAAACTATCCAACTAGGTTTTCACCAAAAACTATGGTGACATTAAAAGAGCTGACGATGACAATTTCAAATAATTTACTTTGTCCTAAAATTTCATTGATATATTCTTTTTTTAAGTACAACATTTGTGGGGATGGAGAATCGAACTATCGGTCTCGCTATGCTTGAATTGGCTCATTGATATATTCTTTAGAGCAAATAGATTGAATTTGCCTCATGCTTGAGAAATTTAACTCCACGACATAA